>JABWTJ010000627.1:526803-548345 GCA_016801875.1 Solanum sitiens
GTGAGTTTCTGGATGTGTTTCCTGCAGACCTTCCTGGTATGCCACCGGATAGAGATATTGATTTCTGCATTGATCTGGAACCGGGTACTCGACCCATTTCCATACCCCCTTATAGAATGGCTCCAGCTGAGTTAAGGGAGTTAAAGGCCCAACTTCAGGAGCTGTTAGGTAAAGGTTTTATTAGGCCAAGTGCATCCCCTTGGGGTGCTCCTGTTTTATTTGTGAAGAAGAAAGATGGAAGTCTTCGGATGTGCATAGACTACAGGCAGCTGAATAAGGTAACTATTAAGAACAAGTATCCTATTCCTCGCATTGATGATTTGTTCGATCAGTTACAAGGTGCTTGTGTCTTCTCTAAAATTGATTTGAGGTCCGGTTATCATCAATTGAAAATACGGACAGCAGATGTGCCAAGGACTGCTTTTCGAACCAGGTATGGGCATTATGAATTCTTAGTAATGTCTTTTGGGCTTACGAATGCCCCTGCTGCTTTCATGAGCCTAATGAACGGGATTTTTAAGCCATATCTGGATCTTTTTGTTATTGTATTTATTGATGATATACTGATATACTCAAAGAGCAAGAAGGAACATGAGGAGCACTTGAGAATTGTGTTGGAAGTATTGAGGGAGAAAAAGCTTTATGCCAAATTCTCCAAGTGTGAGTTTTGGCTAGATTCAGTGTCCTTCTTGGGGCACGTGGTTTCTAAGGATGGGGTGATGGTGGATCCTTCTAAGATTGAAACAGTGAAGAATTGGGTAAGACCTACTAATGTGTCAGAAGTAAGGAGCTTTGTTGGTTTAGCCAGCTACTACCGTCGATTTGTCAAGGGATTCTCTTCTATTGCTTCCCAATTGACGAACTTGACTAAGCAGAATGTTCCATTTGTATGGTCGGATGAATGTGATGAAAGCTTTCAGAAACTCAAGACCTTGCTGACTACTGCACCTATCCTTACCTTGCCAGTAGAGGGTAAGAACTTCATTGTTTATTGTGATGCATCCTATTCTGGTTTGGGTGCAGTGCTAATGCAAGAGAAGAATGTAATTGCTTATGCTTCGAGGCAATTAAAGGTGCATGAACGTAACTATCCGACCCATGATTTGGAGTTGGCTGCGGTAGTGTTTGCATTAAAGCAATGGAGACACTATCTATATGGGGTCAAGTGTGAGGTCTACACAGATCATCGTAGTCTACAGTATGTTTTTACCCAGAAAGACTTGAATTTGAGGCAGAGGAGGTGGATGGAACTGTTGAAGGACTATGATATTACCATTCTGTATCACCCAGGAAAGGCAAATGTGGTGGCTGACGCTTTAAGTAGAAAAGCAGGTAGCATGGGTAGTTTAGCCCACTTACAAGTTTCTAGACGCCCATTGGCTAGAGAAGTCCAAAATTTGGCTAACGACCTTATGAGACTGGAAATACTAGAGAAAGGAGGATTTTTGGCCAGTGTGGAGGCAAGATCTTCTTTTCTTGACAAGATCAAGGGAAAACAGTTTGATGATGAAAAGCTAAGCCGAATTCGGGATACGGTGTTGCGAGGCGAGTCTAAAGAGGCAATAATTGATGAGGAAGGTGTCTTGAGGATTAAGGGAAGGGTATGTGTGCCTCATGTTGATGATTTGATCCACACTATCCTTACAGAGGCTCATAGTTCCGGATATTCTATACATCCTGGTGCAACCAAGATGTACCGTGACCTAAAGCAACACTTTTGGTGAAGTAGAATGAAGCGCGACATTGTTGATTTTGTTGCCAAATGTCCAAATTGCCAGCAAGTAAAGTATGAACACCAGAGGCCCGGAGGAACACTTCAGAAAATGCCCATTCCTGAATGGAAGTGGGAGAGAATTGCAATGGACTTCGTGGTTGGTCTTCCAAAGACATTGGGTAAGTTTGACTCTATTTGGGTAATTGTGGACAGATTAACTAAGTCTTCTCACTTCATTCCGGTCAAGGTGACCTACAATGCAGAGAAGTTAGCCAAAATCTACATCTCAGAAATTGTTCGATTACATGGAGTTCCACTCTCCATTATATCAGATAGAGGTACGCAGTTTACTTCTAAGTTCTGGAGAACATTGCACGCGTAATTAGGTACTAGGTTGGACCTTAGTACTGCATTTCACCCTCAGACCGATGGTCAGTCTGAGCGAACGATTCAAGTGTTGGAGGATATGCTTCGCGCATGTGTGATTGAATTTGGTGGTCATTGGGATAACTTCTTACCCTTAGCGGAGTTTCATACAATAATAGCTATCACTCCAGTATTGACATGGCCCCATTTGAAGCATTGTATGGGAGGAGATGTAGGTCTCCCATTGGTTGGTTTGACGCATTTGAAGTTAGACCTTGGGGTACTGATCTGTTGAGGGATTCATTGGAGAAGGTGAAATCCATTCAAGAAAAGCTTTTAGCAGCTCAAAGTAGGCAAAAGGAATATGCAGAATCGAAAGGTTTGAGACTTGGAGTTCATGGAGGGTGAACACAGTCTTGCTGAAGGTTTCACCCATGAAAGGGGTAGCGGTTGGAAAAAAGGGGTAAGCTAAGTCCAGGTATATTGGGCCATTTGAAGTACTTAAGCGAGTAGGGAGGTGCTTATGATTAGCTTGCCTCCAGGGCTGTCAGGAGTACATCCGGTCGGTATTTCAAGATGTGTCTATGCTTTGAAAAGATACCATGGGATTGGAACTACATCATGTCGGTGGGTTCGGTTCTGCTTGATGAAAATTTGTCTTATGAGGAGGAACCTGTTGCTATTTTAGATAGAGAAATTCGCAAGTTGAGATCAAGGGAGATTGCATCCATCAAAGTTCAATGGAAGAATCGACCAGTTGAAGAGGCCACTTGGGAGAAGGAGGCTGATATGCAAGAAAAATATCCGCATCTGTTCACAAATTCAGGTACTCCCTCTCATCCTTGTTTTTCTTCTTTTGATCGTTCGAGGACGAACGATGGGTAAATTGGTATCTATTGTAACGACCTGCTTAGTCGTTTTGAGCAGCAGATTTTATTTCTGGAAAAAACTGTCTGAGACGACGTATCCAACGACGGACCGTCATGGGCACGACGGACCGTCGAGGGTGTCTCGTTCCAAACACTTGGAATTCTTATATTTGAGTGCTGAAATCGACTCTCTGAACTCTGTGACGGACCTGCAGGACGGACCGTCACAGACATGACGGACCGTTGTGAGGTTCCGTTTCAAAACACTTCAACTCTTGAGAATTGGGTACTGAGAGCAATTCTCTGAAGTCTGTGACGGACCTGCAGGACGGACCGTCACATACATGACGGACCGTTGTGAGGTTCCGTTTCAGAACACTTCAACTCTTGAGAATTGGGTACTGAGAGCAATTCTCTGTCCGACGTGACGGAAGTGCAGGATGGACCGTCGTAGGCACGACGGACCGTCACAGGCTGTGTAATCCCAGTCTGGGTCAAATTTCTGGGTAAGTTTTAAAGGGGAGTTTTGGACTATTCTTGTTATAATTATAAATTTTTGTGGGTCAATGTTAAAAACTCAAATCCTTGGGGGTGTAAAGGAGATGACCTTGAGTTATTTAGTGGGTGGTTTCCTCATCTTTTATACCTAATTATATGCCAAATTGGGGAAAAGAGAGAGAGTTTGGGAGAAGAAAAAATAGAGAGAACAAGGAGAAGAGAGGAACGATCTATAGAGAGAGACAACCAAGAGGAACCAAGAAGCTTGAGAGATTGCTTGTTTGATCAAGGATCCTTGGTGAAGGTAGGTTATGGTTGATACTATTTGTAGTAAACTCTTAATAGTGAATGATATGTATTGGTAGTATTGTAAACCCTTCTATATGCTTAATCTTATGCTTTCATGAATGTGATTATGTGTTTGTGATAAAATAAGCTTAATGAAGCTTTGAATCCAAAATCTTGAAGAAACCCTAATTCACCTTGTTATTGATGATGCCTTGGTATAAAAGAAGGCTTGATGAACTAAAGTAATGAGATTGGTGATGCCTTGGTATAAAAGAAGGCTTGATGAATTGTTAGAATTAGGGGATCGGAGTGTCACGTTCCGACACATAGTATTAGTGGGTCGGGTGTCACGAACCGACACATAGAATTAGGGGATCGGAGTGTCACGTTCCGACACATAGTATTAGTGGATCGGGTGTCACGAACCGACACGTAGAATTAGGGGATCGGAGTGTCACGTTCCGACACATAGAATTAGGGGATCGGAGTGTCACGTTCCGACACATAGTATTAGTGGATCGGGTGTCACGAACCGACACGTAGAATTAGGGGATTGGAGTGTCACGTTCCGACACATAGAATTAGGGGATCGGAGTGTCACGTTCCGACACATAGTATTAAGGGATCGGGTGTCACGAACCGACACGTAGAATTAAGGGATCGGAGTGTCACGTTCCGACACATAGTAGTAGGGGATCGGAGTGTCACGTACCGACACAAGAGGAAGAAAGATAATAAATCTTGAGAGATGTTTATATACTCAATGTAATGAACCTAATTCCCAAATGAGTGTGGTATTGAGGCTTGAGTCCTCATGGATGAACTTGGTAGTACTTATTGATGATTATAGTACTTGTTACTACATGTTGAGTATTGTAGTTGATTTATGATATGAACTGATATATACTGTTTTCTATTTTGAGTTGGCCGATGATACCTACTCAGTACTTGTGTTTTGTACTGACCCCTACTTGTTGTTTCTTTCTTTGTTATTTGGGGAATGCAGCAAACGTACCGTCGTCTTCAACTCAGCAGCACTTCTAGCCAGTCGTCACTACACCGGATTTCAGGGTGAGCTAATGCTTCTAGCTTGGACTGGATCTTCTCTTCAATGTTTTGATGCCTTGAACTTCCGGTATGGACTAGCCTTTTATTTATTTTAGCTTCTTAGATACTTCTAGATTTGTAACTTGAGGATAGATGTTCTTGTGATGATGACTTCCAGATTTGGGGATAATGAGTTTTAAGTCTTCCGCTTTGTATTTTTGTTCAATATGTTGGAGTTTTAGATTGGTTGGTTCGCTCACATAGTAGGATAAGTGTGGGTGCCACTCGCGGCTAGATTTTGGGTCGTGACAGAATCTTCCCGAATATTTATGGTAATTTATTTTATCACTCTATTAGCTTGACAATATGAGTGATCTCATGTAATTGTGTACGTACGGATTCATATTACTATATATGAAATATAGAAGACTTGGAATTGGACTTGGGGCTTGGGCTTGGATCGGAACTTAAAATAAATATTTCATCTATAAATAAGAAATTTTTTTTACAGATAAGAGTAACATATATAGAAAGAAGGGTCATATCATATGTATATTTGTAATGCGATACATACTGTACAAAACAGGTCAAAAATTAAAGTGACCAAAACAGAAGAGGGAGAGAAGGACTGTTTATGTACATTCAATAATAATATTCATTTTTGAGAAATCTTTTCACAATATGTAGGCATGGTTGCAAAACAGTATTCCTCCATGCTTCGTCAAGATCTTCTTTTCTATCTTCTTTGAAAACGTCCGTAGCAATAATAGGATGCACTGACCATATTTTCTCGTTTATTAATCGTTGAATCTTGTCAAGTTGGTTATAAATTAACGTACGAGTATTACGCTTGATACATGAAATTAAAGCTTGAAGAATCATCTCCTTTAATTCATCATCTCCATCTATATTAGTTTCTTCCCTTAAATATCTTTCCATTTCAGGGACACCAATTGACCGTCGGATTCCTTTAGTGTAATCTGCATCTGGAATGAAAATCTGTCACACCTCATCCACTAGCCCTGCATGCAACACAAATTTAGTAGAACATATATTTGATAACCAAATGTATTATTAAGAAAATTATATAAGAAAAGTTTTTAGCTAGCTGAATGATATTAAATTTTGATTGATACATCAAATAATTACGAAAATTACCTGCGTTGACCATTTGATCAACCCTCAAGTCAACTCTACGGTTCAAGACTGATTGCTCAACATCAATCCAAATAAAGAAACTATCATACTTATATTTGAACATGAACACAGGGTCTTCCACAAATTTTTCAATATACGAATATGACCCTCCAACAATAATTGGAACACGTTGAGTCTTCAGTATTTTATCTATAAAGACAACAGCTTGCAAACAAAAATCTTTGGCTGTGAAGTCTAAATCTGGCTCAATTTCAGCTAAGAAAATGTGATCAAATTAACTTTATCAGAATTGAAAGAAATAATTTTTTAATAGTAAAGTATATTTTTCACTAGAATCTATAATTACTACTATAAAATTATCTAGGTAGTCATTTGATATAAGTATTCTTTGAAATAAATATATATACCTAACAAATAGTGTCGTAAGCCTTGTTTCTCAGTGTGTGTGATCTTGTTTTTCACAATTTTGAGTCCCTTGTAAACTTGCATTTTATCCGAGTTGATTATTTCTCCTCTAAAATGGGTGACAAGGTTAACAGAGAGACGGGATTTTCCCGTTCCTGTGGCCCCCATTATGAAGATCACTTTCTTCTTGTTGAACTCTTCATTGTTGATGAAAGTATTAATTTTATCTAGAAAAAAAATTAAAATAGTTTATAATAGTGAATGCATAAAGTTAGACATTAAAAATCTTGTAAAAATAAAGCTAGTAAGTAGAAACCTTGCTTGACATGGAATATACTATGTAAAAATATAAATTTTTCTTGATGGTGGATGTGAAAAGAAATTGCATTTGGCTTTTATAGTAAAATCTGTTTGTGGACTTATTAATTGACATACCAATTTCATAATTACTGATATATTTTAGGATAAGAATGACTTTTGAAAAGTTTATAGATATGTCAACTTGCATTTTGGTAATTATTATTAAATATATTTTTGGATAAAGTTATTAGAGTACGTTGTAACGACATAACATAGAGCTGGGCTTTTATAGTAAAATGTGATTAATTATAAGTTTATTAATTGCTATACCAAATTAAATATATATTCATATCTTTTAGCCTAAGAATAGTACATGGAAAAAATTAGAGATGTGTCACCTTGAATTTTTGCGATAAAGCTTAAATTATTTTAGGATGAAGTTTCTAGATGTATATTGTTATGAGATCACAAATAGAGTTTGACGAAAAGATCAATTAAAAAAGGATTGTATAAAGAACTCAATAATATTTCTGACGGAATATATTGACGTGATAATGCGTCAAATCTTACACTATTTAACAACACGTCATAAATGTTAGTCTAATTCCATAAGAGGGAAGTGAACAATTATCTATAACTATTTCAATTACGAGTATTTATATTGACTTGTGCACCATATTATAATAGATAAGGATTTTATTGAATCAAGCTTCAATCACCCTGATAGAATTAGGTATAATATATTCATTATCGATACATTACAAATTTACGATTTTATCTTGTTTGTCTATGTAACATTTGAGTTAAGAATTCTATTCTTTAAAATCCTTTTAGGACGGAATCTTCCCGAACATTTATGGTAATTTATTTTATCACTCCATTAGCTTGACAATATGAGTGATCTCATGTAATTGTGTACGCACGTATTCATATTACTATATACTAAATATAGAAGACTTGGACTTGGACTTGGGGCTTGGGCTTGGATCGGAACTTAAAATAAATATTTCATCTATAAATAAGAATTTTTTTACAGATTAGAGTAGCATATATAGAAAGAATGGTCATATCATATGTATATTTCTAATGTGATACATACTGTACAAAATAGGTCAAAAATTGAAGTGACCAAAACAGAAGATGGAGATAACGATTGTTTATGTACACTCAATAATAATATTCATTTTTGAGAAATCTTTTCACAATATCTAGGTATGGTTGCAAAACTGTATTAATCCATGCTTCGTCAGGATCTTCTTTTCTATCTTCTTTGAAAACGTCCGTAGCAATAATATGATGCACTGACCACATTTTCTAGTTTATTATTCGTTGAATCTTGTAAAGTTTGTACAAATTAACGTACGAGTATTACGCTTGATACTTGAAATTGAAGCTTGAAGAATTATCTCGTTGGATTCATCATCTCCGTCTATATTCGTTTCTTCCTTTAAATATCGGTCCATTTCAGGGACACCAATGGACCGTCGGATTCCTTTGGTGCAATCTGCATCTGGAATGAAAATCTGTCGCACCTCATCCACTAGCCCTGCATGCAACACAAATTTAGTAGAACATAGATTTGATAACCAAATGTATTGTTAAGAAAATTATAGAAGAAAAGTTTTTAGCTAGCTGAATGATATTAAATTTTGATTGATACATAAAATAATTACAAAAATTACCTGCGTTGACCATTTGATCAACCCTCATGTCAACTCTACGGTTCAAGACTGATTGCTCAACATCAATCCAAATAAAGAAACTATCATACTTATATTTGAACATGAACACAGGGTCTTCCACAAGTTATTCAATATACGAATTTGACCCTCCAACAATAATTGGAATACGTTGAGTCTTCAGTATTTTATCTATGTAGACAACATCTTGCAAACAAAACTCTTCAGCTGTGAAGCCTAAATCTGGCTCAATTTAACCTAAGAAAATGTGATCAAATTAACTTTATCAGAATTGAAAGAAATAATTTTTTAATAGTAAAGTATATTTTTCACTAGAATCTATAATTACTACTATAAAATTATCTAGGTAGTCATTTGATATAAGTATTCTTTGAAATAAATATATATACCTAACAAATAGTGTTGTAAGCCTTGTTTCTCAGTGTGTGTGATCTTGTTTGTCACAATTGTGAGTCCCTTGTAAACTTGCATTTTATCCGAGTTGATTATTTCTCCTCAAAAATGGGTGGAAAGGTTAACAGAGAGACGGGATTTTCCCGTTCCTGTGGCCCCCATTATGAAGATCACTTTCTTCTTGTTGAACTCTTCATTGTTGATGAAAGTAGTAATTTTATCTACAAAAAAAAAAAATTATAATAGTGAATGCATAAAGTTAGACATTAAATATCTTGTAAAAATAAAGCTAGTAAGTAGAAACCTTGCTTGACTTGGAATATAATATGAAAAAATATAAATATTTCTTGTTGGTGGTTGTGAAAAGAAATTGCATTCAGCTTTTATAGTAAAATCTGTTTGTGGACTTACTAATTGACATACCAATTTCATAATTAATGATATATTTTAGGATAAGAATGACTTTTGAAAAGTTCATAAATATGTCAACTTGTATTTTTGTAATTATTATAAAATATATTTTAGGATAAAGTTATTAGTGTACGTTGTTAGGAGATAACATAGAGCTGGGCTTTTATCGTAAAAATGTGACTAATTATAAGTTAAGTAATTAGTATACGAAATGAAATATATATTCATATCTTTTAGACTAAGAATAGTTCATGAAAAAATTTAGAGATGTGTCACCTTGAATTTTGTCGATAAAGCTTAAATTATTTTAGGATGAAGTTTCTAGATGTATATTGTTATGAGATGACAAATAGAGTTGACGAAAAGATCTATTATAGAAGGATTGTAAAAAGAACTCAATAATATTTCTGACGGAATATATTGAAGTGATAATGCGTCAAATCTTACACTATTTAACAACACGTCATAAATGTTTAGTCTAATTCCATAAGAGGGAAGTGAACAATTATCTATAACTATTTCAATTACGAGTATTTATATTGACTTGTGCACCATATAATAATAGATAAGGATTTTATTGAATCAAGCTTCAATCATCGTGATAGAATTAGGTATAATATTACAAATTTACTATTTAATCTTCTTTGTCTATTTAACATTTTAGTTAAGAATTCTATTCTTTAAAATCCTTTTAAGGTCGAATCTTTCCGAACATTTATGGTAATTTATTTTATCACTCTATTAGATTTACAATATGAGTGATCTCATGTAATTGTGTACGTACGTATTCATATTACTATATATTAAATATAGAAGACTTGGAATTGGACTTGGGGCTTGGGCTTGGATCGGAACTTAAAATAAATATTTCATCTATAAATAAGAATTTTTTTACAGATAAGAGTAACATATATAGAGAGAAGGATCATATCATATGTATATTTATAATGAGATACATACTGTACAAAATAGGTCAAAAATTAAAGTGACCAAAACAGAAGATGGAGATAACGACTGTTTATGTACACTCAATAATAATATTCATTTTTGAGAAATCTTTTCACAATATCTAGTCATGGTTGCAAAACAGTATTCCTCCATGCTTCGTCAGGATCTTCTTTTCTATCTTTTTTGAAAACGTCTGTAGCAATAATATGATGCACTAACCACATTTTCTCATTTATTAATCGTTGAATCTTGTCAAGTTGGTTTCAAATTAACGTACGAGTATTACGCTTGATACTTGAAATTGAAGGTTGTTTGATTCATCATCTCCATTTATATTCGTTTCTTCACTTAAATATCTGTCCATTTCAGGGACACCCATGGACCGTCGGATTCCTTTGGTGTAATCTGCATCTGGAATGAAAATTTGTTGCACCTTATCCACTATCCCTACATGCAACACAAATTTAGTAGAACATATATTTGATAACCAAATGTATTATTAAGAAAATTAGATAAGAAAAGTTTTTAGCTAGCTGAATGATATTAAATTTTGATTGATACATAAAATAATTACAAAAATTACCTGCGTTGACCATTTGATCAACCCTCATGTCAACTCTACGGTTCAAGACTGATTGCTCAACATCAATCCAAATAAAGAAACTATCATACTTATATTTGAACATGAACACAGGGTCTTGCACAAGTTTTTCAATATACGAATTTGACCCTCCAACAATAATTGGAACACGTTGAGTCTTCAGTATTTTATCTATATAGACAACAACTTGCAAACTGCTGTGAAGTCTGAATCTGGCTCAATTTCACCTAAGAAAATGTGATCAAATTAACTTTATCAGAATCGAAAGAAATATTTTTTTAATAGTAAAGTATATTTTTCACTTGAATCTATAATTACTACTATAAATATATCTAGGTAGTCATTTGATATAAGTATTCTTTGAAATAAATATATATACCTATTAAATTGTGTGTAAGCCTTATTTCTCAGTGTGTGTGATCTAGTTTGTAACAATTTTGAGTCACTTGTAAACTTGCATTTTATCCGAGTTGATTATTACTCCTCGAAAATGGGTGACAAGGTTAACAGAGAGACGGGATTTTTCCGTTCCTGTGGCCTATGAAGATCACTTTCTTCTTGTTGAACTCTTCATTGTTGATGAAAGTATTAAATTTATCTACAGAAAAAAATAATTAGTTTATAATAGTGAATGCATAAAGTCAGACATTAAAAATCTTGTAAAAATAAAGCTAGTAAGTAAAAACCTTGCTTGACTTGGAATATACTATGTAAAAATATAAATTTTTCTTGATGGTGGATGTGTAAAAAAATTGCATTCGACTTTTATAGTATAATCTGTTTGTGGACTTATGAATTGACATACCAATTTCATAATTACTGATATATTTTAGGATAAGAATGACTTTTGAAAAGTTTATAGATATGTCAACTTGTACTTTGGTAATTATTATTAAATATATTTTAGGATAAAGTTATTAGTGTAAGTTGTTAGGAGATACCATAGAGCAATGTGATTAATTATAAGTTTATTAATTAGTATACCAAATTAAATATATATTCATATGTTTTAGACTAAGAATAGTTCATGAAAAAATTTAGAGATGTGTCACCTTTAATTTTGGCGATAAAGCTTAAATTATTTTAGGATGAAGTTTCTAGATGTATATTGTTATGAGATCACAAATACAGTTGACGAACAGAACGATTACAAAAGGATTGTTAAAAGAACTCAATAATATTTCTGACGGAATATATTTAAGTGATAATGCGTCACATCTTACACTATTTAACAACACGTCATAAATGTTTAGTCTAATTCCATAAGAGGGAAGTAAACAATTATCTATAACTATTTCAATTACGAGTATTTATATTGACTTGTGCACCATATAATAATAGATAAGGATTTTATTGAATCAAGCTTCAATCACCGTGATAGAATTAGGTATAATATATTCATTACAGATAGATTACAAATTTACTATTTTATCTTCTTTGTCTATGTAACATTTGAGTTAAGAATTCTATTCTTTAAAATCCTTTTAGGGTGGAATCTTCCCGAACATTTATGGTAATTTATTATTTTATCACTCTATTAGCTTGACAATATGAGTGATCTCATGTAATTGTGTAGGTACGTATTCATATTAATATATATTAAATCTAGAAGACTTGGACTTGGACTTAGGGCTTGGGCTTGGATCGGAACTTAAATTAAATATTTCATCTATAAATAAGAATTCATTTACAGATAAGAGTAACATATATAGAAAGAAGGGTCATATCATATGTATATTTGTAATGCGATACATACTGTACAAAATAGGTCAAAAATTAAAGTGACCAAAACAGAAGATGGAGATAACGATTGTTTATGTACACCTAATAATAATATTCATTTTTGAGAAATCTTTTCACAATATCTAGGCATGGTTGCAAAACAGTATTCCTCCATGCTTCGTCAGGATCTTCTTTTCTATCTTCTTTGAAAACGTCCGTAGCAATAATATGATGCACTGACCACATTTTCTCGTTTATTAATCGTTGAATCTTGTCAAGTTGGTTACAAATTAACGTACGAGTATTACGCTTGATACTTGAAACTGAAGCTTGAAGAATCATCTCCTTTGATTCATCATCTCCGTCTATATTCATTTCTTCCCTTAAATATCTGTCCATTTCAGGTGGACCGTCGGATTCCTTTGGTGTAATCTGCATCTTGAATAAAAATCTGTCGCACCTCATCCACTAGCCCTGCATGCAACAAAAATTTAGTAGAAGATACATTTGATAACCAAATGTATTATTAAGAAAATTATATAAGAAAAGTTTTTAGCTAGATGGATGATATTAAATTTTGATTGATACATAAATTAATTACAAAAATTACCTACGTTAACCATTTAATCAACCCTCATGTCAACTCACGGTTCAAGACTGACTGCTCAACATCAATCCAATTAAAGAAACTATCAAACTTATATTTGAACATGAACACAAGGTCTTCCACAAGTTTTTCAATATACGAATTTGACCCTCCAACAATAATTGGAACACGTTGAGTCTTCAATATTTTATCTATGTAGACAACAGCTTGAAAACAAAAACCTTAAGCTGTGAAGTCTTAATCTGGCTCAATTTCATCTAAGAAAATGTGATCAAATTAACTTTATCAGAATTGAAAGAAATAATTTTTTAATAGTATACTATATTTTTCACTAGAATCTATAATTACTACTATAAAATTATCTAGGTAGTCATTTGATATAATTATTCTTTGAAATAAATATATATACCTAACAAATAGTGTCGTAAGCCTTGTTTATCAGTGTGTGTGATCTTGTTTGTAACAATTTCGAGTCCCTTGTAAACTTGCATTTTATACGAGTTGATTATTTCTCCTCGAAAATGGGTGGCAAGGTTAACAGAGAGACGGGATTTTCCCGTTCCTGTGGCCCCTATTATGAAGATCACTTTCTTCTTGTTGAACTCTTCATTGTTGATGAAAGTATTAATTTTATCTACAAAAAAATAAGAATTAGTTTATAATAGTGAATGCATAAAGTCAGACATTAAAAATCTTGTAAAAATAAAGCTAGTAAGTAGAAACCTTGCTTGACTTGTAATATACTGTGTAAAAATATAAATTTTTCTTGATGGTGGATGTGAAAAGAAATTGCATTTGGCTTTTGTAGTAAAATCTGTTTGTGGACTTATTAATTGACATACCAATTTCATAATTACTTATATATTTTAGGATAAGAATGACTTTTGAAAAGTTTATAGATATGTCAACTTGTATTTTGGTAATTATTATTAAATATATTTTAGGGTAAAGTTATTAGTGTACGTTGTTAGGAGATAACATAGAGATGGGCTTTTATAGTAAAAATGTGATTAATTATAAGTTTATTAATTAGTATACCAAATTAAATATATATTCATATCTTTTAGACTAAGAATAGATCATGAAAAAATTAATAGATGTGTCACCTTGAATTTTGGCGATAAAGCTTAAATTATTTTAGCATGAAGTTTCTAGATGTATATTGTTATGAGATCACAAATAGAGTTGACGAACAAATCGATTACAAAAGGATTGTAAAAAGAACTCAATAATATTTCTGACGGAATATATTGAAGTGATAATGTGTCAAATCTTACACTATTTAACAATACGTCATAAATGTTTAGTCTAATTCCATAATAGGGAAGTGAACAACTATCTATAACTAGTTCAATTACGAGTATTTATATTGACTTGTGCACCATATAATAATAAATAACGATTTTGTTGAATCAAGCTTCAATCACCGTGATAGAATTAGGTATAATATATTCATTACCGATAGATTACAGATTTACTATTTTATCTTGTTTGTCTATGTAACATTTGAGTTAAGAATTCTATTCTTTAAAATCCTTTTAGGGTGGAATCTTCCCGAACATTTATGGTAATTTACCTTATCACTCTATTAGCTTGACAATATGAGTGATCTCATGTAATTGTGTACATACGTATTCATATTACTATATATTAAATGTAGAAGACTTGAACTTGAACTTGGGGCTTGGGCTTAGATCGGAACTTAAAATAAATATTTCATCTATAAATAAGAATTTTTTTACAGATAAGAGTAACATATATAGAAAGAAGGAATATATCATATATATATACATATATTTGTAATGCGATACATACTGTACAAAATAGGTCAAAAATTAAAGTGACCAAAATAGAAGATGGAGATAACGACTGTTTATGTACACTCAATAATAATATTCATTTTGAGAAATGTTTTCACAATATCTAGGCCTCGTTGTTGCAAAACAGTATTCCTCCATGCTTTGTTAGGATCTTCTTTTCTCTCTTCTTTGAAAACGTCCGTAGCACTAATATGATGCACTGACCACATTTTCTCGTTTATGATTCGTTGAATCTTGTCAAGTTGGTTACAAATTAACGTACGAGTACTACATACTTGAAATTGAAGCTTGAAGAATCATCTCGTTTGATTCATCATCTCCGTCTATATTTGTTTCTTACCTTAAATATCCGTCCATTTCAGGGACAACAATGGACCGTCGGATTCCTTTGGTGTAATCTGCATCTGGAATGAAAATCTGTCGCACCTCATCCACTAGCCCTATATGCAACACAAATTTAGTAGAACATAGATTTGATAACCAAATGTTTTATTAAGAAATTATATAAGAAAAGTTTTTAGCTAGCTGAATGATATTAAATTTTGATTGATACATAAAATAATTACAAAAATTACCTGCGTTGACCATTTGATCAACCCTCATGTCAACTCTACGGTTAAAGACTGATTGCTCAACATCAATCCAAATAAAGCAACTATCATACTTATATTTGAACAAGAACACAGGGTCTGTCACAAGTTTTTCAATATGCGAATATGACCCTCCAATAATAATTGGAACACGTTGAGTCTTCAGTATTTTATCTATGTAGACAACATCTTGCAAACAAAAATCTTCAGCTGTGAAGTCTGAATCTGGATCAATTTCAGCTAAGAAAATGTGATCAAATTTACTTTATCAGAATTGAAAGAAATATTTTTTTAATAGTAAAGTATATTTTTCACTAGAATCTATAATTACTACTATAAAATTATCTAGGTAGTCATTTGATATAAGTATTCTTTGAAATAAATATATATACCTAACAAATAGTGTCGTACGCCTTGTTTTTCAGTGTGTGATCTTGTTTGTAACAATTTCGAGTCCCTTGTAAACTTGCATTTTCTCCGAGTTGATTATTTCTCCTCGAAAATGGGTTGCAAGGTTAATAGAGAGACGGGATTTTCCCATTCCTGTGGCCCCCATTATGAAGATCACTTTCTTCTTGTTGAACTCTTCATTGTTGATGAAAGTATTAATTTTATCTAAAAAAAAAATAGAATTAGTTTATAATAGTGAATGAATAAAGTCAGACATTAAAAATCTTGTAAAAATAAAGCCAGCAAGTAGAAATCTTGCTTGACTTGGAATATACTGTGTAAAAATATAAATTTTTCTTGATGGTGGATGTGAAAAGAAATTGCATTCGGCTTTTATAGTAAAATCTGTTTGTGGACTTATTAACTGACATACCAATTTCATAATTACTGATAAATTTTAGGATAAGAATGACTTTTGAAAAGTTTATAGATATCTCAACTTGTATTTTGGTAATTATTATTAAATATATTTTAGGATAAAGTTATTAGTGTACGTTGTTAGGAGATCACATAGAGTTGGGATTTTATGGTAAAAATGTGATTAATTATAAGTTTATTAATTAGTATACCAAATTAAATATATATTCATATATTTTATAATAAGAATATTTCATGAAAAAATTTAGATATTTGTCACCTTGAATTTTGGCGATAAAGCTTAAATTATTTTAGGATGAAGTTTCTAGAAGTAAATTGTTATGAGATCACAAATAGAGTTGACGAAAAGATCGATTACAAAATGATTGTAAAAATAACTCAATAATATTTCTGACGAAATATATTGAAGTGATAATGCGTCAAATCTTATACTATTTAACAACACGTCATAAATGTTTAGTCTAATTCCATAAGAGGGAAGTGAACAATTATCTATAAAGATTTCACTTACGAGTATTTATATTGACTTGTGCACCATATAATAATAGATAAGTATTTTATTGAATCAAGCTTCAATCACCGTGATAGAATTAGGTATAATATATTCACTACCGATAGATTACAAATTTACTCTTTTATCTTCTTTGTCTATGTAACATGTGAGTTAAGAATTCTATTCTTTAAAATCCTTTTAGGGTGGAATCTTACTGAACATTTATAGTAATTTATTTTATCACTCTATTAGCTTGACAGTATGAATGATCTCATGTAATTGTGTACGTACGTATTCATATTACTATATATTAAATATAGAAGACTTGGACTTGGACTAGGGGCTTGGGCTTGGATCGGAACTTAAAATAAATATTTCATCTGTAAATAATAATTTTTTTACAGATAAGAGTAACATATATAGAAATAAGAGTCATATCATTTATATATTTGTAATGCGATACATACTGCACAAAATAGGTCAAAAATTCAAGTGACCAAAACAGAAGATGGAGATAACGACTGTTTATGTGCACTCAATAATAATATTCATTTTTGAGAAATCTTTTCACAATATCTAGGCATGGTTGCAAAACAGTATTACTCCATGCTTCGTCAGGATCTTCTTTTCTATCTTCTTTGAAAACGTCCGTAGCAATAATATGATGCACTGACAACATTTTCTCATTTATTAATCGTTGAATCTTGTCATGTTGGTTACATATTAACTTACGAGTATTACGCTTGATACTTGGAATTAAAGCTTGAAGAATCATCTCCTTTGATTCATCATCTCCGTCTATATTCGTTTCTTCCTTTAAATATCTGTCCATTTCAGGGACACCAATGGACCGTCGGATTCCTTTGGTGTAATTTGCATATGGAATAAAAATCTATCGCACCTCATCCACTAGCCCTACATGAAACACAAATTTTGTAGTAAATAGATTTGATAACCAAATGTATTATTAAGAAAATTATATAAGAAAAGTTTTTAGCTATATGAATGATATTAAATTTTGATTGATACATAAAATAATTACAAAAATTACCTGCGTTGACCATTTGATCAACCGTCATATCAACTCTACGGTTCAAGACTGACTGCTCAACATCAATCCAAATAAAGCAACTATCATACTTATACTTGAACATGAACACAGGGTCTTCCACAAGTCTTTCAATATACGAAGTTGACCCTCCAAAAATAATTAGAAGACGTTGAGTCTTCAGTATTTTATCTATGTAGACAACAGCTTGCTAACAAAAATCTTCAGCTGTGAAGTCTGAATCTGGCTAAATTTCAGCTAAGAAAATGTGATCAAATTAACTTTATCAGAATTGAATGAAATATTTTTTAATAGTAAAGTATATTTTTCACTAGAATCTATAATTACTACTATAAAATTATCTAGGTAGTCATTTGATATAAGTATTCTTTGAAATAAATATATATACCTAACAAATAGTGTCGTAAGCCTTGTTTCTTAGTGTGTGTGATCTTGTTTGTAACAATTTCGAGTCCTTTGTAAACTTGCATTTTATCCGAGTTGATAATTTATCCTCGAAAATGGGTGGTAAGGCTAACAGAGAGACGGGATTTTCCCGTTCCTGTGGCCCCCATTATGAAGATCACTTTCTTCTTGTTGAACTCTTCATTGTTGATGAAAGTATTAATTTTATCTACAAAAAAAATAATTAGTTTATAATAGTGAATGCATAAAGTCAGACATTAAAAATCTTGTAAAAATAAAGCTAGTAAGTAGAAACCTTGCTTGACTTGGAATATACTATGTAAAAATATAAATGTTTCTTAATGATGGATGTGAAAAGAAATTGCATTCGGCTTTTATAGTAAAATCTGTTTATGGACTTATTAATTGACATACCAATTTCATAATTACTGATATATTTTAGGATAAGAATGACTTTTGAAAAGTTTATAGATATGTCAACTTGTATTTTGGTAATTATTATTAAATATATTTTAGAATAAAGTTATTAGTGTACGTTGTTAGGAGATAACACAGAGCTGGGCTTTTATAGTAAAAATGTGATTAATTATAAGTTTATTAATTTGTAACAAATTAAATATATATTCATATCTTTTTGACTAAGAATAGTTCATGGAAAAATTTAGAGATGTGTCACCTTGAAATTTGGCGATAAAGCTTAAATTATTTTAGGATGAAGTTTCTAGATGTATATTGTTATGAGATCACAAATAGAGTTGACGAAAAGATCCATTACCAAAGGATTGTAAAAAGAACTCAATAATATTTCTGACGGAATATATTGAAGTGATAATGCGTCAAATCTTACACTATTTAACAACACGTCATAAATGTTTAGTCTAATTCCATAAGAGGGAAGTGAACAATTCTCTATAACTATTTCAATTACGAGTATTTATATTGAATTGTGAACCATATAATAATAGATAAGGATTTTATTGAATCAAGCATCAATCACCGTGATAGAATTAGGTATAATATATTCATTACCGATAGATTACAAATTTACTCTTTTATCTTCTTTGTCTATGTAACATTTGAGTTAAGAATTCTATTCTTTAAAATCCTTTTAGGGTGGAATCTTCCCGAACATTTATGGTAATTTATTTTATCACTCTGTTAGCTTGACAATATGAATGATCTCATGTAATTGTGTATGTACGTATTCATATTAATATATATTAAATATAAAAGACTTGGACTTGGACTTGGGGCTTGGGCTTGGATCGGAACTTAAAATAAATATTTCATCTATAAATAAGAATTTTTTTACAGATAAGAGTAACATATATAGAAAGAAGGGTCATATCATATGTATATTTGTAATGCGATACATACTGTACAAAATAGGTCAAAAAATAAAGTGATCAAAATAGTAGATGGAGATAACGACTGTTTATGTACACTCAATAATAATATTCATTTTTGAGAAATCTTTTCACAATATCTAGGCATAGTTACAAAACAGTATTCCTACATGCTTCGTCAGGATCTTCTTTTCTATCTTCTTTGAAAACGCCCGTAGCAATAATATGATGCACTGACCATATTTTCTTGTTTATTATTCGTTGAATCTTGTCAAGTTGGTTACAAATTAACGTACGAGTATTACGCTTGATACTTGAAATTGAAGCTTGAAGAATCATCTCCTTTGATTCATCATCTCCGTCTATATTCGTTTCTTCCCTTAAATATCCGTCCATTTCAGGGGCAACAATGGACCGTCGAATTCCTTTGGTGTAATCTGCATCTGGAATAAAAATCTGTCGCACCTCATCCACTAGCCCTACATGCAACACAAATTTAGTAGAACATAAATTTTATAACCAAATGTATTATTAAGAAAATTATATAAGAAAAGTTTTTAGCTAGCTGAATGATATTAAATTTTGATTGATACATAAAATAATTACAAAAATCACCTGCGTTGACCATTTGATCAACCCTCATGTCAACTCTACGGTTCAAGACTGATTGCTCAACATCAATCCAAATAAAGCAACTATCATACTTATATCTGAACATGAACACAGGGTCTGTCACTAGTTTTTCAATATACGAATATGACCCTCCAACAATAATTGGAACACGTTGAGTCTTCAGTATTTTATCTATGTAGACAACAGCTTGCAAACAAAAATATTCAGCTGTGAAGTCTGAATCTGGATAAATTTCAGCTAAGAAAATGTGATCAAATTAACTTTATCAGAATTGAAAGAAATAATTTTTTAATAGTAAAGTATATTTTTCACTAGAATCTATAATTACTACTATAAAATTATCTAGGTAGTCATTTGATATAAGTATTCTTTGTAATAAATATATATACCTAACAAATAGTGTCGTAAGCCTTGTTTCTCAGTGTGTGTGATCTTGTTTGTAACAATTTCGAGTCCTTTGTAAACTTGCATTTTATCCGAGTTGATTATTTCTCCTCGAAAATGGGTGGCAAGGTTAACAGAGAGACGGGATTTTCCCGTTCATGTAACCTCCATTATGAAAATCACTTTCTTCTTGTTGAACTCTTCATAGTTAATGAAAGTATTAATTTTATCTACAAAAAGAAAAATAGTTTATAATATTGAATGTATAAAGTCAGACATTAAAAATCTTGTAAAAATAAAGCTAGTAAGTAGAAATCTTGCTTGACTTGGAATATACTTATACTATGTAAAAATATAAATTTTTCTTGATGGTGGATGTGAAAAGAAATTGCATTCGGCTTTTATAGTAAAATCTGTTTGTTGTAACGACCTGCTTAGTCGTTTTGAGCAGCAGATTTTATTTCTGGAAAACTGTCTGAGACGACGTATCCAACGACGGACCGTCATGGGCACGACGGACCGTCGAGGGTGTCTCGTTTCAAACACTTGGAATTCTTATATTTGAGTGCTGAAATCGACTCTCTGAACTCTGTGACGGACCTGCAGGACGGACCGTTACAGACATGACGGACCGTTGTGAGGTTCCGTTTCAAAACACTTCAACTCTTGAGAATTGGGTACTGAGAGCAATTCTCTGTTTGTCGTGACGGAAGTGCAGGACGGACCGTCGTAGGCACGACGGACCGTCACAGGTTGCGTAATCCCAGTCTGGGTCAAATTTCTGGGTAAGTTTTAAAAGGGAGTTTTGGACTATTCTTGCTATAATTATAAATTTTAGTGGGTCAATGTTAAAAACTCAAATCCTTGGGGGTGTAAAGGAGATGACCTTGAGTTACTTAGTGGGTGGTTTCCTCATCTTTTATACCTAATTATATGCTAAATTAGGG
>JABWTJ010000628.1:0-33904 GCA_016801875.1 Solanum sitiens
GTCGGAACGTGACACTCCGATCCCCTATTTCTACGTGTCGGTTCGTGACACCCGATCCCCTAATACTATGTGTCGGAACGTGACACTCCGATCCCCTAATTCTACGTGTCGGTTCGTGACACCCGATCCCCTAATACTATGTGTTGGAACGTGACACTCTGATCCCCTACTTCTATGTGTCGGTTCGTGACACCCGATCCACTAATACTATGTGTCGGAACGTGACACTCCGATCCCCTAATTCTACGTGTCGGTTCGTGACACCCGATCCCCCCTAATACGATGTTTCGGAACGGAACGCCGATCCCTAACATCATTCTATCAATTCATCAAGCCTTCTTTTATACCAAGGCATCATCAATAAAAGGTGAAATTAGGGTTCTTCAAGATTTTGATTCAAAAGCTTCATTATGCTTATTTTATCACAATCACATAATCACATTCATGCAAGCATACCATTAAGCATATAGAAGGGTTTACAATACTACCAATACATATCATTCACTATTAAGAGTTTACTACGAATAGTATCAAAACCATAACCTACCTTCACCAAGGATTCTTGATCAAGCAAGCAATCTCTCAAAGCTTGTTGTTTCCTCTTTGTTTGTCTCTCTCTATCGATCGTTCCTCTCTCCTTGTTCTCTCTATTTTTCTTCTTCAAAACCCTCTCTCTTTTCCCTAATTAGCATATAATTAGGTAAAAAAGATGAGGAATTAACCCACTAAGTAACTCAAGGTCATCTCCCTTACACCCCCAAGAATTTGAGTTATTACTATTAACCCACGAAATTTATAATTATAGCAGGAATAGTCCAAAACGCCCCTTTAAAACTTACCCAGAAATCCGACCCAGACTGGGATTACGCAACCTGTGACGGCCCGTCGTGCCTGCGACGGTCCGTCCTGCAGGTTCGTCACAACCTTCAGAGACTCAATTTTCTGATGAGTCTGAGATGGTCCGTCGTGCCTACGACGGTCCGTCCTGCACTTCCGTCACGACGGACAGAGAATTGCTCCCAGTACCCAATTTTCAAGAGTTGAAGTGTTTTGAAACGGAACCTCACAACGGTCCGTCATGTCTGTGACGGTCCGTCCTGCAGGTCCGTCACAGAGTTCAGAGAGTCGATTTCAGTACTCAAATATAAGAATTCCAAGTGTTTGGAATGAGACACCCTCGACGGTCCGTCGTGCCCATGACGGTCCGTCGTGGGATACGTCGCCTCAGACAGTTTTTCCAGAAATAAAATCTGCTGCTCAAAATGACTAAGCAGGTCGTTACAAAAAGAATAGGAGAAAAGAGGAGAAAGGAGTAAAGAAAGCAAGAACGTTCAAGATCGTCAAAGTTCGGCTAGTGGAAATCGTCGGGGATAATCCCTATCAAGGTATGTGAGATCATTATGTGTTGGGTCGTTTCACCCACACCACAATTTGATTCAATTTACCAAGTTAGAGTTTATTTGAATCATGAACATTAAAGTTCTTGATGAAAAGTTGTGAAACTCTTGTTTGTAGTTGATCTCTAGTTGATTTGATTCATGTGTCCAAACTGTTTTTGGGTCTAATCTCTTGGTTAATGAGGCATTTAGAGATCCTAAGTTTTTGGGGTGGAATCCATGGAAGTTTAGGAGATTTATAGATGAAAAACGGAGAGAAAGTCTGAGGTCTCGTCTATTGTACCCTGGGGCGCCGCACCAGCCAGAGCCCCTGAGGGAAGGCTCTGTCTGAGAGACCCTAGTGCGCCATGCCAGTCAGAGCGCCTCAGACCAGAGTCTTTCCGACAGGCTCTTGCGCTCCGCGCTTCTCAGAGCGCCAAGACCCCTTGGAGACCACGTTCTTTCCCTATCTTTTCGTACTAGTTCCTAAGTGATGTACCTATCATTCCTAATTTATTCCAACACTCTAAAGTACATCTAAACATCATGAAATCATCCATAAACATGAGATCATGATTCTTGAATCCAAAATCCAATTCAAGGGAATCTAAGATCAAGGTCAAAGAAGTTAAGAGTTAAGTTTAAAAGTTAAGAAGTAAGTCAAAGTAAGGTCTTAAAGTTTTCAAAGAGTCTTAAGCAAATATTTTAACTTTGTTTTAAGGCTCAAGTTACAAGTTGAGCAAAGAGTAAATAGTTGATTTAAATTCTCAAAAGTTATAAGGAAACTAAGTATTCCCTAAAGAGTTAAGTTTCAAGTTAAGCAAAGAGTAAGATTTGAGTTCATTTCTTAAAAGATATAAGGGAACTAAGTATTATCTAAAGGTTTATAAATGTTTTCACATTTAAGTTAAAAGGAAACTAAGAGTTCCAAAAAAAAAATTGAACAAAGAGGGGAACATTGATTCCAAAAGGAGCTTTAAAAGCTAAAAGGTTCAGTAAATTATCTAAACCAAAAGGAAGGAAATTTTATTAAAAGGATGAGATAAAGTATATTTTGGGAGTAATATTAAGAACCGATGTGGGGATGAGAGTTCATATTTACTCAAGTCTCCATGTAAACCGTGAAACCATCATGGGAATTGATGAGTCATACTTTTTAGATGATCACGTAAGTTTATCTAGTGGATCCACTAAGCTAACTAAGGTCCTATACCGATGGCAAGGTATAGGATGGTCCTCGGAGAGTGAGGTAAAATGTTGTATCATCACTTAGGCTCAAAGTGATAGTTGTCGGTTAGAGAATCTCCCACAAAAGTTATATTACTTTCATATATAAGTAAAGTTGAGTTTGTTATTGCATTTCTTTAACAAACTAAGTTGGGTTTTTTACAAGCTTTATATATATCGCATGTGTTTTAAATTGCTTAAATGTATACTTGAGTTAAGTGTATTCTTGAGTTGAGCAGAGCCAAGGCAAGTTCATCTTATTCCCCTCAAGCTTAAGTCGTTGTATAACATTCCTACTCACGTACTCGTACATTCAATGTACTGATGCTAGTTGGCCTACATCATTTTATGATGCAGACGCAGGTAACCAGGTTTAGCACGCAGCACACCGTTTATATAGTTGAGCACTCTATAGTCATTTGGTGATCCTCATTGCATTCTGGAGGACATCTCTTCTATTGCTTTTCTAGCTCAGTTCATTAGGATGATGTGGGGGTTTTCCCAACATCCATCTCAGTTTGTTCAGAGGCTTTATAGACGGTTAGTAGTTCAGTTTTGGAGTCTAAGACTTTAGTGTCATGTTGTCCAATACAATATTTTTAAGTTATTTGATGAGAATTCTTTTAATTGTTTATCTGACATGAGTATAGTCTTCCGCTGAGTTAAGTAAGCCAGATCAAGGGTTCGCTCAAGGCCAGCAGTGGTCGTTGGGTGTCGTCCACGTCGAGGGTGTAGGCTCCGTGGCGTGACATTATGATCCGCTGCAATATCCTATAATACTACCTAAAGTAAAAGGAGGTTAGCATCAAGGAACATATAAATGTCGCAAACAAATCAACAACAGCCAAACAACTACCATGACAAGTACCGTAACGAGTAGGTCATCATATAAAACTGTAGTGAGGATGTTGGCCAATGAAGCACAAGGTACGCACATTCAAATATACCCAAGAAAAGTAATCTTATGTCATCTCACATAGTACAAGTTGCTTAAAATATACACCTAATGCAAATATTTTATGTATAACTATTATAAGCCTACTTTGTCGAAAGTAATGTAGGTGTACGACGCGACACAAAAGGTTGTGTTTCTATAGGGAGTACTACTGTTATAAACTGCAAGTACGAACAGGTGACAAATCAATATTATTACTGTGCGGGAGATTGTTGTAATAGTTTGTTGTGGACATATACATTAAGATAGAAACAAAAAGACTTGGATATTATAGATTCAAGCAGTCAAAATATCGAAGGGAGATACTACCAGGTATTATTGATAGTGTAAGTGCCGGAGAGTGTAGAGAAGACAAGGTTGGTCAAAGGGTATTACTACCAGGATCGTTTATTGGAGGACCTAAGGATATGAGGCGACGGTATATGGATTTGATGGCTTTGGTTCAAGAGTTTGGAACACCAGATCTATTCATCACCATGACATGTAACCCAGATTGGGTTAAGATTCAGGAAGAATTGCGTCCAGGACCACTACCTCAAGACAGACCCAATTTGATTACTAGAGTGTCTCGAGCTAAATTGCAAGACCTTAAATATCAAATTTTCAAGAAAGAAATATTTGGACCTATTGCAACACATATTTTTGTGGTAGAATTTTAGAAGAGAGGCTTACAACATATACATGTACTTCTAATATTTAAAGAAGGTAATAAGATACGATCATCAGATGAGTATGATAGATACATTAGTGCAGAAATCCCTAATAATGTCACACATCTAGAATTAAGGGCATTAGTTTTCAGGCATATGATACATTGACCTTGCGGGGAGAAATGCCAGACCAGCCCGTGTATAAAAGATGTAGAGTGTAAATTTTACTACCCCCGATCATTCAATGACAAAACAATATAAGTAAAGGATGGATATCCAATTTAGAAAAAAAGAAATGATGGAAAAACAAGTGAGGTCCGTGGAATAAAGATTAATAACCAATGGGTTGTACCGTATAACCCATATTTGTTGATGCAATATAATTGTCACATTAATGTTGAAGTCTGCTCCGGAGTAAAAGCCATAAAGTATATTTACAAATATATATATATAAAGGTCATGCTAAATGTGCAGTATATATATAGAAAATGACAATGGTGAGAAATTTGTTGATGAAATCAGATGTTTCCAAGATGTATGTTGGGTGTCACCACCAGAAGCAATGTGGAGAGTATAGGAGTTTAACCTATCCGAAATGCAACCAACGGTTATACACCTACAATTACATCTTCCAGGGAAACAAGCAGGTATTTTTAATTATTTGGACAAATAACATAGATATTAAAAAGTTTCAACATAGAAAGTAGACTTTATATATCTCCTAATCAACAATATGTAGTGTGCTACTAGAAGAAGCAAAATCTATAAACTATCGTGGGATCAGACTTTGTAAACCAAACTATGCTAACCGAGTACTTTAGGACATGCTCTATATACATTGAGGCTCGCAATTATCTTTATCGAGAATTCCCAGAGCATTATGTATGGAACTCCCAATCCAAAATATGGACAAAAAGAAAATCGCGCACGGTATAATTAGCCGTGTAAATATTGGTAAAACAATCACAATTAAAGTACATCTTCCTTAATCTCACAAAATTAATATACTAAATAAATAAACTCAATATTGCAACAAATCACAGAGAAGGAGAAAGGTATTACAAAATACTATTATTGAATCACGTAAGAGGGGCCACTTCATTTCAATACTTACCCACTGTTAATGGAAAGTAGTGGTCAATCTTTTAAAGAGGAAGCCAAAGAAAGAGGGTTATCAGAATCAGATAAAAGTATTTTAGAATACGAGAGGTTGTCACCTTCAAGATGCCATACTACACCATTCTAGGCCTACAGCCACACTAAGTCTGAATAACGCTTGTATTGTATTGCCGATAATATTTTTGAGGACGCTTTTAAAGTATAGCCCATGTTTTTAACTTCTTGCTACAATGATATTGACAAGACTTCTAAAGTGTATTCTTTAAAGGTATAAGCTACATTTTATGGTATAAGCTACATTTTATAAGTGTTGTTACAGTATATTATAATTCGGAACAAATATTTGCATCTATGACTACACTTTTAAAGTGTTCTATTTTTAAAATTTTTAAAAACAACACATCGCAAATGTGGCCTTAAAATTT
Organism: Solanum sitiens; assembly: GCA_016801875.1. Classification (NCBI taxonomy): domain Eukaryota; kingdom Viridiplantae; phylum Streptophyta; class Magnoliopsida; order Solanales; family Solanaceae; genus Solanum; species Solanum sitiens. The sequence continues at coordinate 5,753 of JABWTJ010000628.1, forward strand.
TCACTAAAAATTTAAATTCCCTCCAACATTTTTAACTCTCCTCCCTATTTTTATTGGGCAAAAATAATAATTAATAATGTTATGAAACTATAGAATAATAAGAAGAAAATAGAGAGAATAGAAGACTTATTATTTCTCTTGAGGGATAACTTTACAATGAAGAGGAACCCTCTATTTATAGGGGAAATCTAACTTGGTCCCCAAGTAGGACTCTTAACCATATCCTAAAAGGAATCCACATGATAGACATTCACTATAATACAAATATTTTATAACACTCTCCCTGAATGTCTAATTCATAGATGATGTTCCTCGTCAAAAACCTTACTAAAAAAAACTTTAAGAAAAGAAAAACTCTAGTAAAGGAAAAGAGTACACATATCTATTAATATGCATCTATGTTGCCTCCTTAAAAACCTTACAAGGAAAACCCAGTGGGACAAAACCTCGTAAGGGAAAAAGAGTACAACGCGTATTAACTTCCCCTAATAAGAACATCAATCCAGAGACTTGAATCTTCGCATTCCAAGCTTGTGCACCATCTTCTTGAAAGTTGCAGTTGGTAGAGACTTGGTGAATAGATCAGCCACATTGTCACTTGAACGAATCTGTTGCACATTTATATCACCATTCTTTTGAAGTTCGTGTGCATAGAAAAGCTTTGAGAAATGTGTTTTGTTCTCTCCTTTTATGAATCATCCCTTAAGTTGTGTTATGCATGCTGCATTATCTTCATATAAAGTGGTGGGTACTTTATCACACTCCAAATCACATTTCTCTCGAATGAGATGTATCATAGACCATAACCACACACATTCTCTACTTGCTTCATGAATAGCTATTATTTCAGCATGATTAGATGAAGTGGCTACGATGGACTTCTTTGTAGATCTCCAAGATATGGCAGTCCCTCCACATATAAACACATAGCCTGTTTGGGATCGAGCTTTGTGTGGATCAGATAAATATCCTGCATCAGCATAATCAACAAGATTGGGTCTACAATTATTAGAATAAAATAAGCCCATATCACTTGTCTCTTTAAGATATCGCAAAATGGTTTTGATCCCATTCCAATGTCTCCTAGTAGGAGCAGAATTATACATTGCTAACAAATTAACAACAAAAGCTATATTAGGCCTTGTAGTATTAGCAAGATACATTAGTGCACCAATTGCACTAAGATATGGTACTTCAGAACCAAGAATTTCATCATCCTTTTCTTGAGGTCGGAATGGATCCTTATTCACATCAAGTGAACGAACAACCATCGGAGTACTTAATGGATGCGCTTCATCCATACAAAATCTTTTCAACACTTTTTCTGTGTAGACAGATTGATGAACAAAAATATCATTTGTCAAATGCTCAATTTGCAAACCAAGACATAATTTTGTCTTTCCCAGATCTTTCATCTCAAATTCGTTCTTTAGATAATCAATTGTCTTTTGAAGCTCTATTGGAGTTCCAATAAGATTTATGTCATCAACACAAACAACAAGTACAATAAATTCCGATATTGTTTTCTTTATAAATGCACATGGACAAATTATATCATTTGTATAACCTTCCTTAATTAAATACTCACTAAGAAGGTTATACCACATGCGTCCAGATTGCTTCAAACCATATAATGATCTTTGCAATTTAATTGAATACATTTCTCGAGATTTTGAATTACATGATTTAGGCATCGCAAATCCTTCAGGAATTTTCATGTATATCTCATTACCAAGTGATCCATAAAGGTAAGCTGTAACCACATCCATCAAATTTAATTCAAGTTGTTCATGGACTGTGAAACTAGTGAGATAACAGAATGTTATTGCATCCATAACGGGTAAGTATGTCTCTTCATAATCGACACCAGGATTTTGAGAAAATCCTTGTGCCACAAGGCGTGCTTTATACCTTTGTATTTCATTTTTCTCATTTCTTTTTCGCACAAAAATCCATTTGCAACCAACAAGTTTAATACCATTAGGTGTTTGAACTATAGGTCCAAAAACTTCACGCTTGGCAAGTGAATTCAACTCTGATTTAATTGCTTCTTGTCATTTTGGTCAATCATTTCTTTGTCGACATTCTATAACTGATTGAGGTTCAAGATCCTCATTATATTGCATGATATTTGTTGCAACATTATATTCAAAGACATAATCAACCACTATTTCTGATCGATTCAGATTAGTTTCAACATCTCTTAAATTTATGGATAGTTCATTATTTCCTTGAGTTTCAAGTTCATTGATTCTTTCATGAATATCAGAATTATTCAAATATTGAACTTCCATATGAGATTCTTTCATAGTGTCATCTTGACATTTAATCTTTTTTTTTCTAGGATTTTGATCCTTAGAACCCAATGGTCTTCCACGCTTTAGACGTTCTTTTGACTCATTAGCTATGACACTCGAGGATGTCCTATAGGGACATCAATTCGAATTGGGACATTCTCTGCAGGAATATATGATTTAGTTATCCTTTTCAAATCTGTGAATGCGTCTGGCATTTGATTTGCAATTTTCTGCAGATGAATAATCTTTTGTACTTCTTGCTCACAAGTAGAAGAATATGGATCAAGATGATACAATGCTAAATTTTTCCACAAAATTTCTCGTTTTATTTTACTATTCTCTCCCCCTAAATTTGGGAAAACTATCTCATCAAACCGACAATCTGCAAATTGAGCAATAAACATGTCTCCAGTCAATGGTTCAAGATAGCGAATAATGGAGGGTGACTCAAACCCAACATATATTCCTAACATTCTTTGAGGGCCCATCTTAGTGCGGTTTGGTGGTGCCACAGGCACATGCACAACACATCCAGAAATTCTTAGATGGGATATATTAGGCTCTTGACCCATAACCTATTGCAATAGAGAAATCTTATGATAATTAGACGGTTTGAGACGAATAAGTGTTGCATCATGCAAAATTGCATGTTCCATACAGAAGTGGGCAACCTAGTTTTCATAAGCAATGATCTTGCTATTAATTGCAGACGTTTAATTAATGATTCAGCGAGATCATTCTGAGTATGAACATGAGCAACAAAGTGTTCAACTCTTATCCCAATTGCTAAACAATAATTATTAAATGATTGGGATGAAAACTCTGCAGCATTATCAAGACGAATGGACTTAATCTGATTATCAGGAAAGTGTGCCCTTAACCTTATTATTTGTGCCAATAATTTTGCAAATGCCAAGTTACGAGATACAATAGGCACACATAAGACCATCTAGAAGAAGCATCTATTAGAATCATAAAGTATCGAAATGACCCACTAGGTGGGTGAATAGGTCCACAAATATCCCCATGTATACATTCCAAGAACGCTGGGGACTCAATCTAAACTTTCGTTGGTGATGGTCTCACAATTAACTTGCCTTGATAACAAGCCGTACAAGAAAATTCACCATTTAAAAGAACTTTTAGGTCCTTTAATGGATGTTCATTCGAATTTTCTATAATTCGTCTCATCATTATTGTCCCAGGATGTCCCAGATGATCATGCCAAAGTACAAATGTATTGGAATCAGTAAACTTCTTATTTACTATAAAATGTGCCTCAATTGCACTAACTTTTGTCCAATACAAGCCAGAAGATAATGCAGGGAACTTTTCTATAACACATGTCTGCCCAGAGACATTCTTGGTAATACCAAGATATTCAAGATTTATTTCATTCATTGATTGGATATGATAACCATTTTCACGAATATCTTTTAAACTCAACAAGTTTCTCCTAGATTTTGGAGAAAACATAGCATTATTAATGATGAGTTTAGTTCCCTTGGGCAAAATTATAATGGCTCTTCCAAAGCCCTCAATCATATTAGTACTACCGAAAATTATAGTAACATTTATTTTGCCCATACTTAAATGAGAAAAATATTTCTTATTTGAATATCGTATGTGTTGTACCAGAATCAATCAAGCAAATGTCTTCATATTTTGATACTATGTTTTTAGAATTATTCATATCTTCACATGAATAACATACACAAAATAAATATATATTAAATATTAGTGTTGTCAAAAGGGTACAATATACTCAATGTAATAAACTAATAATTAAATATTAGAAGTTGAGCCTTAATTTATTGTTTCCTCTAAGTCAATAACGAGTTGTTAGGAAAAATAATTATTTAATCCTAATTAATAACATATTGCATGTTTTAAACATTAGATCAAGTTAAAGACCTAATATAATACAAACACATGATAAATCCTAGTTAATAATAGACTACACTTTTTAACATTAGATCAACTTAAAGACCTAATATAATACAAACACGTGATAAAGTTTAGTATTTGACTAACACTATCATATTAGAATCATATAAATAAATCAATGAAAAATATATATTATCTAATTAAGAAGGAACAAACTAATGAACTACAAGAATATGACTAAACTAATTTTGAAATACTAATACTCATGTAAACCACTATCATTACATGAAATTTATTAATAACTTCTACCAAATAAATAAATAAATAAAAATAATAATTAAAAAAAATCACTCTTCCATGTTCACAGAACCATCACCAATTAAGTGATCTATCTTTTCTTCAGGATGTGCGAAGAAATCTGCTACATCCAAGTGCGTGATGTCAACTTGATTTTTAGAGATAAAATTTGCCTCAGGATTTTTCTCTTTCTATTTTAGCAATTCTTGATAAAGCTCAACCAAGTGTCTGGGAGTACGACAATCACGTGCATAATGACCTCTTCTACCACATCGAAAACAACCTTCCCTAGTTGCTTCACGTTTCTCATCCTTTCTTTTTTTCCTTTTGATTGTGATTTTTATTGATGAATGATTAACACTAGGAAAAGAATTATGTTCTTGACCATAATCACGATCACGACCACGTCCACGATCACGTCTACGACCACGATTAGGGCCACGACCTTTTCCACGCCTAGCATGGTGGGCGTACGCCTCATTCAATTCAGGAAGTTGTTCAGATCCAGTAGGACGATTCTCATGATTTTTCAATAATAAATCATTATTTTACTCAACCACAAAGAGATGAGAAATTAGTTCAGAATACTTTTTGAAACCTTTCTCTCGATATTGTTGCTGCAAGAGCACATTCGAGGTATGGAAGTTGAGAACGTCTTTTCCATCATATCAATCTCACTAATCGTTTCTCCACATAATTTCAACTGAGAAGTGATTCTGAACATGGCAGAATTATACTCATGTATAGATTTAAAGTCTTATAGTCTTAGATGCATCCAATCATATCGTGCCTTTGGATGTATGGCCATCTTCAAGTGGTCAAATCTTTCTTTTAGGTTTTTCCACAAAACAAGTGGATCCTTAACTGTCAGATATTCGATTTTCAGAATCTCGTCAAGATGATGACACAAGAATATCATTGCTCGTGCACAGTTTTGATTTGATGCCTTATTTTCTTCTTTTATGGTGTCTCCAAGACCCATTGTATCAAGGTGGATTTCAGCATCCAACACCCATGAGAAGTAGTTCCTATCCGAACTTTAAAGGGCCGTGAACTCTAATTTTATAAGATTAACCATTAAAATTAAAACAAAAAAATAAATCATACCTTTATTAATTCTTCAAATTTAACCTTTCACTTTTGAGAAAGTAGAGTCTCGTGCTGATAATATGTTATGAAACTATAGAATAAGAAGAAAAAAATAGAGAGAATAGAAGACTTATTATTTTTTTTGAGGGATAATTTTACAATGAATAGGAGCTCTATTTATGGAGAAGTATAACTTGGTCGTCAAGTAGGACTCTTAAAACATATTTTAAAAGAAGTCCACGTGATAAACATTTACTGTAATACAAATAATTTATAAAAATAAAACATAATTTTCCTTTTCCCCCAAATCAGAAAATTTTTCAATAGTCTAAAGAACTACAACATAGAACGTATGAAACATTTTCTCAAGAACACATTTAGCTTGCAGACACTTGAGAAGATTATGAGCTAGTTCACCTCAAGAACATACGAAGCCTTTTCTCAAGGACGATCGATTTCTTGTTGAAGATGATGAGCAAGTTCACCTCTGCGAGACACCATTAAGAACGACGCCATGGATTTATCTTTTCACTTAAGGATTTTGTTGGAATAAGGTAAAAATTTCTATCCTTGAAAATCTTAATTTATGGCATCTAGGTTTATTGTTCGTGTTTTTGCATATGATTTTTGTTGATTCTTGTAATTCTAGGTGGTAGTTGTATTATCCAAATTCTGTAGGGTTTCTACTTTATCAGGTTAACCTCCATAAACATTTGTATCCTATAAGTAATCTCGTTCTATACTGGAAGTCGAATTAATAGACTCTACTGTTATTGTTGCTTTCTTTAATTTGTTGCGATTTCTGAGGCTTTGAGCTAGCTATTACGCCCTTGTCTTCATCAATTTCAGAGATCTGCTAACATCTTCCATATTTAACTCAATCATGTATATTCATCTCTTGTTGTGATTCTCCATGTTGTTGAGGTCTGGTATTTCAGATTGAGTTTTAATTTGTATTGTCATCTTTCAAAAAGATAGACAGCTTCTTGAAAGAGTGAAATCTTGGAGTCAAAGATTAGATAGGGCTCTTCCTTTAAGATCTCAAACATTCTGAAAGGAACCAAGGGGTAATAGTAAATGACTTGTATTTTCTGGAGAAACCTCTGCTTAAACTTTTCACATTCTTCTCTGACACCCATTCATATTTGCAGCTCTGCAAAAGAGTCATTCAAGTTTCTTATAAAGTATTTGGGGCCTTTCTCAGATGAAGATGCTTCTGCCATGAATGAGGCAAAGGAAGAAGCTCTCCAAGAAATTTTTGCCTTTGTCAAGGCACCTGACATGTTTCATGTATATCTATGTTCATCATAACTCTGAAGTTGAATTGTTTGGGTAGAAAGGCAACTCATTTCTAATTTGAATATTATACTGTTTTTGTATTAGATTCTGAATAGTCAAATGCTTTATGTTCTCATGCTCTGTCAGTATCTTGTAGAGCATTTTTTTGGGTGCATTGGATATGTTCTGTTGCTAGCATGTAATTTTATTGGTGCATCAAATTAATGTCTTTTATTAGAGTTACCTGATACCTGATGTTTGTGGGAGGTGACATGTCTACTATGGAATTAGTTTGAGAGAATGAATGTTGGTCCGGACACCAAGGTTATCAAAAAAATGACTCTACTATAGACTATAGTATGACATGATTGCCTCCCTCGTCACTGTTGATCTGAGTGATTTGCTAGGTAGCTGGAATTAAGCAACCAACATCATACATAGTGTGGGCTTGTGGCTGATGTTTACTATTCCGGGTACACTACTTGCTATATTTACTCTTGGCTTTTGATATGGTAGTGTGGCTTGCTAGATATGTCAGCTATAGTTCAATTGGATAAAGATGCTAAACATGCTCTAGCATATCAAGAGGTTAATGCTGCAGGAGGTTAGATGATTATATGATTTCCATGAAGCAAATTCATAATTATTAAATACGTATGGTAAGTACTTGCATTTCTGGTAAATGGAACTTTGGTGTATTTTATGAGTGAACCCTTGAATTTATAATGCTTCGCTTCGCCTGATTCTTTTGGTTAATGCTGCAGGACTTCTCCATGAAGATTGTGTAGAAAAAATGCGATTATTGACCTTGGTAGATCATGGCAAGACAAAAACTTTTCAAATTCCTTATTCCATAATCAAAGACACATTGAAGGTACATTTATTGTCCATGTCTTGTAGTTTGTATTCGTACTCCACAGTTTGATCGTACCATTAGTCTTTTGCTCTTTGTATATTGATGATTTTGAGGTGGAATCGTGGGTTGTTTAGGCAATTTCATCTGATAATAGACTTGAGTGCCCATGACTTTAGGAACCAAGTTGAAGCAAGACTAACTCTAAAAAGATTAGCACAACCTTTGTTGAAGATCTTTTTGTTTGTTCAAGGAGGTTGTTCCTCGGTATTACAAATTTCAAGAGACGGTGGTTGCTTAATCAGCTTGAATATTGGAACTGTCTACAGAGTCCTCGGGATCACTTTCCATGGATAATGGTTTGAAAAATTTAATCTGTCTATCTTCTTCAATGATATGTCTTGATTCTGGAAAGGAGAGTTTTCCAAATTTCCTGCATGATGTGATTATTCATCGGTTGTACCGGACTGATATTCTCGTATTAATCTATCAAAGCTCTTGACCTTAAATATGCCGAGTTTTTGATGTTATATATATTTGATCATCTCCATGCAGTTTCCCTAGATTGCTTCTTGGTGCAAATAGAAATGATTTTCTGTCAGGTGTTATCAAAGCAAAAATTGTACTTATGCTTTCTTGAACCTTCACGATGATGGCATTCCTATTACTGTAACGCAATCGAATAGAAATTATTTTAGTAGATCCAGTCTTTTTACTTTTGTTTTTTTATGTGTCTCTTTTTTTCCCTCCATTTAGGCTGAGAAAATAGGTACATTAGCCAATGGGAAGGTGTAGTCATACTCGCCCAGCCTTTTTGAGAAGAAAAATGTGGAGGAGCTTATAATGAACATTGTTTCTACTGGTGCTGTTGGCACTGCTGCTACAGCTACTGGTGAAGATGTCGCAACAGCACCTGCTGCAGGTGAGAAAAAGGTACGATTTGATTTAATTTTTTTTTATAATGATGTATGTACAGTTAAGAAGTTAACTTTGGGAAACACAAGGTTTGCATGGAGTGAGGTAGGAAAATTAGGGCAATTGAAATCTGTATTCATGGGCAGCCCTACCAATTTCTGTTTGGAAATCTGAAAGAGATGACAAGAATGTCTAGAGAAGCAAAGAAAACACCCTTAGTAAATCATGATATTGTTCCTTGGGTTAATCCTTTTATTCTTCATCTTTCTAAAACATATGGTAAGTTATATATCAGTATTTCTTTAACATTATATATATTGTTAAAACTATTAGTACTAATTATGTATATATTGTAATGGGTGAAGAGAGATTGTTTGTAATGTGGGCTGGACCAACACCTCGGATTACAGTAACAGATACAAAGCTAATTAAAGAAGTGGGTGAACAAACATAATGAGTTTCAAAAGCCTCAAGCCAATACCTTCATTGACATGTTTGTTGCTGGACTTGCTAGTTACAATGGTCAAAAATGGGATCACCATAGAAAGATACTAAACCCTGCTTTTAATATAGAGAAGATTAAGGTATTATATTTATTTCCTTTTTTTTTTTTTTTTTTACAGTTTGAACTTCATTTTGCTATTTATGATTATTTTTGTTTGACTGACAGAGGTTGTACCCAGCAATTGATTTTTTTTATAATGATGTATGTACAGTTAAGTTTGAAGAATATGCATTCATGGGTGATACTTGGAAGCCGGAGGTAGGATGTTTTAGCAAACTCCCGATATCATGGATCGAGAGGGAAGAATTAGAAACTTGGGAGGCGTCAAAATCAGAACTTCCCCATCCTTTACGAACTTGTTCTTGTCTCGTATGATAATCTCAACTCTATGCTATTTGAGCTGGCTGATTTACCAAACCTTTACGAGATGAGGCTAGAGAACACAATCAAAGTAGTCAAATCTGCAAAAGATATAGCGAAACATAAGATGATATGTCAAGACATATAATTCAAGTTCAGCATATACCCCCCCCCCCCCCACCCCAAACTGAATCCAAGGGAACACAGTAAAGTAGAAAGGTCAGTCAAATTCATTTGTTTATTCATAATCTCTTTGAAACCTATCCTATTCGCCACAATTTTCCTCTCGTTGATTCTCTAGCTTATAATTTACTTTTGATTGTGTAGGAAAATGTCGTTGATTGAATTTAATGAATAGTAAACTCGATTTGTAGTGAATGATAAAGAGTTTTTGTACGATTATCATAATTGTTGTTTGAATACATTTGGTTTTGCAGAATGTATTGTTGTTAGAGATCTTTAAGTAATTGCTTTCTATATGGATGGATGGAAAATGTTTTCGAATTTATTTAATTTGAAATATATACAAATTATTTATAAGCTTATTTTGTGCTTTATATCACTTATATATATTTAATTGTGATTATTATATGCAAACTAAATTTTATCGTAAGTGTGGCTAAATTGTGGCTACAAAAATTCACACATCATTCAAACACTTTGAAAGTGCTGCTTATTGTTTATAAATTTTATCTTGTACATAAGAAAAAGTTACATTTTATAAGTGTTGTTGTAGGTGGGATATAAAAGGCTACACTTTTAAAGTGTAACCAATAACAGCACAAAGGTCACACTTTTAAGTTTAGTATAATCATATAAATGTGTTGCTAATGAAATACTCCAAAGTGTGGTCTTTATACCTCTTTGGCCACGCTTTTTAAGTGTTGCTGCTTTGGCAACACTTCAAAAGTGTTGTCTAATGTCAAAGGTTACGCTGCTTTAGGCCACTCCTAAAAAGTGTTGCCTAAAGTCAAAAAGTGTGGTGTTTTATCAAAGGCCACACTTTTTTGCTAGTTTAGGCTACACTTTACTGGGGTGGCCGTAGGCCTAAAATGGTGTAGTGCCAACTGCTCTTCGAAGATCGTTTGCTACAATATTAGTGCATTGCCACCCAACAGATGTGCGAACTCTGTGGGACACATATTACAGTGATATGTCACAAGACTTTCGAAGGAACCATAGAAGTACAACTGACGCACAACTCCAAGGTACACTGAAAAGTATAAATTATTACTTGGAAAGTATGGGACAATATGTTGCCAAATATGATATCCCGCAAATCAATCAACAATTTCAACAAACAGAACTACATGCAGGAATGTAGAGAAATAATGGAAGAGATGAATGTGAATGTACAAGTTGAAGATATTGCCACCCAATCAAAAATGAATCAAGAGCAAACCAAAGCTTTCAATACCATTCTCAAAAGGGTCAACTCAGAAACACCATGTTTGTTCTTTGTAGATGGTCCTAGGGGAAGCGGGAAGCCATTCCTGCATCGAGCATAACTGGCCAAGGTTAGATCAGAAGGTATGATAGCATTGACATCTGCAACCAGTATTGTGGCAGCGGCAATATTGCCTGGAGTCCGTACAACACACTCAAGATTTGTCATACCCTTACAAGCAAATGAGACAACAATGACAACTATGTCAAAGCAAGGCGGAGGTGCTAAACTTATTAGACTAGCCAAAATAATAATATGGGCTGAAGCGCCCATGGCTAAGAGGCACACAATTGAAACTGTTGACAGAAGATTTCTCCATATAATGGATAAAGATGCACCTTTTGGAGGGAAAGTTATGGTGTTTGGAGGTCACTTCCGTCAAGTTCTGCCTTTTGTACAAAAATTAACACGTGCGGAGACGGTAACTGCAAGTTTGGTAAGGTCGTATTTGTGGCCTTTAATGGAAAAGATACAACTTTCTAAAAATATGCGAGCAAGAGCATATACAAGTTTCAGTGGATTGTTTCTTCGTATTGGTAACGGAGAAGAAACCACAATTAAAAATAATTTAATAGAACTTCCACAACAAATGATTGTTCAACCTAGTCAAGGTAGTAATCCAAAAGAATCATTTGTCAGGGAAATATTTCCATCGCTTCAAGATAATTATAAATCGGCAAAGTATATAACAGAATGGACAATCTTAGCAAGTAAAAATGAATTTGTAGATAACTTGAATGAACTGATGATTGGAAAATTCCCAGGAGAAACAAAAGCATACATCAGCTTTGACTCAGGGGAAGATGATACCAACAACTACTATCAAGAAGAATACCTTAACACATTAACACCAAATGGACTACCTCCGCATAGTAAATTATCACATGCATAAAATATCACACGTATGTCTTATTATTATGTTAGCTCATAGCGCAAATCAGATTTTAGCGACTGTTACATTGCTCATACATTTCGATTGATGAATGCTTACATGGTATATTGTAGGTTAGTACTCAAAGAAAATGCACCGATAATGATGTTGAGAAATCTGGACCCCACAAATGGTTTGTGCAATGGTCCGCTATTGATTTGTAGGGGATTCAACAAGAATGTCATACATGCCGAAATAACAACAGGTGAATATTCCACAAAGCAAGTCTTTATTCCAAGAATAATACTATCACCGCCCGAGAATGAAGATTATTCTTTCAAATTTATTCGGAAACAATTTTCAATACGTCTATGCTTCGCAATGACAATAAATAAGGTAGAAGGACAAACAATATATAATGTTGGATTGTACCTACCACAACATGTTTTCTCAAAGGGTCAACTGTATGTAGCACTGTCCAGAGGAATATCTATGTCAAAAACAAAAGTATTGGTCATGACTGAACAACCAGAGAGGCACACGGGGACATACACAAGAAATATTGAATACAAGGAAGTTCTAGGATAGATTTGATTACAAAATAAGATATTAATTTTTTGTGTAGTACAATATGAAAATATACATTACAATTATTAAATAATATTAAATAGGGGACCGGCTGTTCAGGACAAAACATAACAAATACGACCAACAGTAATTTCATCCACGCATGGTTACGAAGAAATATGGTACTAAAACATTAACAGGACGACAATCGACTGTACATGTCAAACAACAAAAACAAAGTACAGTTTCTAATTGCTAAACATGGTGTAATGAATACGAAATTACAGCATCTACATTATGTAATACTGTAATGTAGATTAACCAAAATATTACACGTGTAAGAGGATCTAAATACGTCACATATGTGTGCCCCAACCGTGAACAAAACATAAACATAATGCTTTAACAAACGACACAATTCACACAAATACACATAACTTCCAAGTCTCGCATTGTAAACATTCAACAACAACTATCTACAAAAAGATGCAACAACTCTCTATACAATCATTAAAACAGACGACCACAAATTCAGCAACAACCACACAACTGTATCATAATTCAGCAACAAATAAACAACTACAACAAAAAAAATAGGTCGGCCCAGTTATATTCACTACGCACAATTACAGCCTTAGTATAACATGCAGTCATACGAGCATGTGAAAAAATAAAGTCGCAACATCAATTACAATACTAGATGAACACAATGCTTCCGAGTTTGAAAACAAAATTACAAAAGAAGAAGACAACTAATTATATGTAAAAGGTAGTCAAATGACCATTGATGGGATTTAGTTCAAAATTCAGGCTACATAATAAACAAACACATTATGTATGAGTTTATTAGAACTATTCCAGGTAAGAAACTATAGAAAGAGGTTCACAAGGAAAAAAGCATAAATGGAGCTAAACACACAAGTTTAGGGAACAAGTAAAAGGCCAGACCAGTGTTATACAATTGGCATTTTTTCCAGCTTATTATTATTTTTACTGTTTTTTACTTGTTTCAGTTTAGTGCTTCCTATTTTCTAGATAGACTTAGTCAACTTTAATTGCTCAACTTTATGAAGTTAGTGGCCCCATTATGGCTGTTAGTGGCCCCTTTTATGGTAGTTAGTGGCACATGTTCTTATTTTAGTTTTAATGTTTATGTTTTTTTCTTTGTATAAATTCAGACTTTCTGCAGATTAATATGCACAAGGAATTTCATAAGTTCACTCTATTTTTATTTTTTCAAATCAGTTTCTTGAGTACTTTTGTTCTAACAGTGGCATCAGAGCCTCTAGTTGATGTTACAGGACAAAAAAAAGTTTTAACCTACAACACAAATGGCATCCAACAACCTACCTTTAAATCCACCATTCACTTTCATTGGTGAAAATTACCAAATCTGGTCTGTGAAGATGCAAGCTTTTTGGGAAGCCTATGAACTTTGGGAAACTGTGACGGAAGATAAACCACTTGCTGCTCTACCAGCAAATCCTACCTTTGCTCAGATCGAATCCAACAATGAAGAGAAGGCAAAGAAATCTAAAGCCAAGTCGCTTATGCAGAATGCTGTGGTAGATTCTGTGTTTTACAGAATCATGGCTTGCAAAACTGCAAAAGAGGCTTGGGATAGGTTGAAAGAAGAATATCAAGGCAGCGATAGAACACGTCAAATGCAAGTGTTGAACCTGAAAAGAGAGTTTGAGTCCTTGAATATGCAGGAGGATGAAACTATCAGTAAGTATGTTGATCAAATCTCTTTAATTGTTAATAACATTAGACTTCTTGGTGAAGAATTTACAGATAAACGAATTATGGAGAAAGTTCTTGTGACTCTTCCTGAGAGGTTTGAATCTAAGATTTCCTCTCTTGAAGAATCCAAGGACCTGAGCAAACTTTCATTAGGTGAACTAATGAGTGCTCTTCAAGCACAAGAGCAAAGGAGGACTATGAGACGAGAAAAGTTCAGTGAAGGAGCTTTCTCTGTACAAAAGCAAAAAGGAAAGCAACAATTCCACCAAAAGAATAAGGGCAAGCATGATGGAGGAAACAATAGTGGAGATGTGAAGCAGAAGTTCCCTCATTGCAAACATTGTAAAAGAAATACACATCTGGAGAAGTATTGTTGGTGGAGAGTCCATGCTATATGCGGCAACTGTAAGCAGACGGGACACGTATCCAAGGTCTGCAAATCAAGAGCAAAGGCCTCTGGTGCTTTGCAAGCACAAGTAGCAGAAGCTGCCGATGCACATGAAGAGCAACTCTTTACAGTTTCATATTTTTCAATCAGTGAACCTCTAATTCATGGCTTCTTGACAGTGGTTGCACACATCACTTGTGCAATGATGTTGACCTGTTTAGATTCCTCGATGATACTTACAAATCTAAAGTAAAAGTGGGAAATGGTGAGGCAGTAGAAGTCAAAGGCAGAGGTACAGTGTCTATCTCAACAATATCAGGTATCAAAACTATTTTTGATGTTTTGTACACACCTGATATGAGTCAAAATTTGTTGAGTGTTGGACAAATGCTTGAAAATAAGTATTCTCTGCATTTTAAGAATCGTGAATGTGTTGTATCTGACCCTTCTGGAGTAGAGTTATTTTATGTCAAGATGAGCAACAGAATGTTTTCAGTTGATTGGGAGAAAATAACTGAGCAGGCTTACACTATTACTTCACAAACATGTACAAACCTATGGCACAAAAGGTTTGGTCACTTCAATCTGAGAAGCATCACCGAGATGAAAAAAAAGGATCTAGTGGAAAATATGCCTGAATTTCTTTCTAATGCTCAAGTTTGTGAAACTTGCCAACAGGGAAAGCAAACAAAATTGCCATTTCATGCAAATCAAGTACGGAGAGCTAACCAGAAACTTCAGCTCATTCATACGGATGTTTGCATTCCAATGAAAACAGATTCACTGAGTGGTAACAGATACTTTCTCCTCTTTATTGATGACTACACCAGAATGTGTTGGGTTTATTTCATATGACTGAAGAGTGAAGTCTTTGATGTTTTTAAACAATTTAAAGCTTTAGTAGAAAATCAATGTAATCTTAGTATTAAGGCTTTAAGGTCTAACAATGGAGGAGAATATACTTCTTCTCAATTTAGGGAGTTTTGTAATAGCACAGGTATTGAACGCCAATTGACATTACCATACACTCCACAACAAAATGGCGTGTCTGAAAGGAAGAACAGGACAGTAATGGAGATGGCCAGATGTCTTTTGCTCGAAAGAAAGATCCCAAATCAGTTTTGGGCTGAGGCAGTCAATACCTCTGTATATTTGCTGAACAAATTGCCTACTAAGGCCTTGCAGGACATGACTCTATATGAAGCTTGGTGTGGAAACAAACCATCAGTACACCATCTCAGAATCTTTGGGTGTATATGTTATTATCGAGTTCCAGAAACAAAAAGGAGTAAGCTGGACAACAAATCTCATAAAGGCATATTTATGGGCTATAGTTCATCCAAAGGTTACAGGATTTTCTGTTTGAAATCAGACAAACTAATTCTCAGCCGAGAAGTGAAGTTTGATGAAGCAGCTGGTTGGGATTGGAAAAATCAGAAGACCTCTTATTCTGATTCATTTTCAATAGAGCAGCCTCAACTTTCAGAAGATGAACTAGTGGATGATGTACCAGTGAGAGGAACTCGATCCTTAAAAGATGTCTATCAGCGGTGTAACTTGGTTAGCTCTGAACCAACAAGCTATGCTGAAGCACAAGACTCTCAGGCATGGAGGAGAGCTATGCAAGAAGAACTAGACATGATCGAGAAGAATGGAACCTGGCAGCTTGTTGACAGACCTAGAAATCGCAAGGTAATTGGTGTAAAATGGATACAAGACAAAACTCAATCCTGATGGAACAATTTGCAAACATAAGGCTAGATTGGTGGTGAAGGGATACGCACAACAATATGGTGTGGATTACCAGGAAACATTTGCTCCTGTAGCAAGGTATGACACAATCAAGCTTATTCTTGCATTTGCATCTCATAGTTCCTGGCAGATTTATCAACTTGATGTCAAATCGGCTTTCTTGAATGGTTTGCTTGCTGAAGAGATCTATGTAGAGCAACCTGATGGTTTCTCAACTCCTAGAAAAGAGGATCACGTTTATCTCTTAACAAAGGCCTTGTATGGCCTAAAACAAGCCCCAAGGGCATGGTATGAGAGGATGGACAATCATCTCATCCAACTTGGCTTTAGTAGAAGTCAAAGTGAAGCTACTTTGTATGTGAAAGTCAATGCTGCAGGTGAGTCCTTAATTGTCTCAATTTATGTGGATGACATGCTTGTGACAGGAAGCAAAATTGAACTAATCCAAAGGTTCAAGGATGAAATGGAGAAAATCTTTGAAATGATTGATCTTGGAGTCATGAAGTACTTTCTCGACATGGAAGTGTTGCAGTCCAGTGATGGAATTTTCATATGCCAGCAGAAATACATTTTGTATATTCTAAACAGGTTCAAAATGCAAGACTGCAAACCTGTGAGTACTTCAATATCTACTGGTGTGAAGCTTGGCAAGGATGAGGATTCCGAAAAAGTGGATGATAGTATGTATAGAAGTTTAATTGACAGTCTTCTATATCTAACCGCAAGCAGGCCTGACATTCTATTTGTTGTTAGTTTGCTCTCTAGGTTCATGCATTCGCCTAGAGACACACACCTCACAACGGCTAAAAGAGTGTTAAGGTATATTAAACGAACCAGCAACTTTGGAATTTTTTTTCCAACATCTGCCGAAGTAACTATGAACCTGATCGGGTACTCTGATATTGATTGGGGTGGTGGAGTTGATGATTCCAGAAGCACCTCTGGATATCTTTTCTGTTTGGGGACAAGTTGTTTTAGTTGGAGCTCTAGAAAACAAGAAACTACAGCTCAATCAACAGCAGAAGCTGAGTACATAGCTACTGCATCTGCTGTGAATCAAGTTATTTGACTAAGGAAGATGATAAAGGACTTAGGCCATGAACAAACAGAAGCTACCAAGATCATGTGTGATAACAGTTCAGCAGTTTCAATCTAAAAAAATCCAGTGTTTCATGGTCGAACTAAACATATCAAGATCAAGTTTCATTTTATTAGAGAAGTCCAACAATCTAATGAAGTGTTGCTTGTTCATTGTTCATCTGAGAACCAGCTGACATTTTCACCAAGTCATTGCCAAAGGAAAGGTTTGAAGATCTGAGGCAAGAATTGGTGTTTGCCACAAAAATGCCAAGGAGGAGTGTTAGACAATTGACATTTTTTCCAGCTTATTATTATTTTTACTGTTTTTACTTATTTCAGTTTAGTGCTTTCTATTTTCTAGCTAGACTTAGTCAACTTTAGTTGCTCAACTTTCTGAAGTTAGTGGGCCCGTTATGGCTGTTAGTGGCCCCTTTTATGGTAGTTAGTGGCACATGTTCTTATTTTAGTTTTAATGTTTATGTTTTTTTCTTTGTATAAATTCAAACTTTCTACAGATTAATATACACAAGGAATTTCATAAGTTCACTCTATTTTTAATTTTTCAAATCAGTTTCTTGAGTACATTTGTTCTAACAACCAGTGCCACAGAAAAACAGAGCCATACAAATACTTTTTCATACTATGACATTATCGTTACACAACAACCACGTGCAACGCACGTGCGGTATATATATATATATATATATATATATATATATATATATATATATATATATATATATATATATATATATATATATAAAATATGAGTATTATCCATTAATTTTTTGTAATGACCCAATCCCTTGAGTCATGATAACACCTACCATAACTCACCAGTAGGTAAGCCAACATGTACACAGAACATGAGATATAGGTATAAGGGAATAACTAAAATTGAAATAATACTAATAAAAATAAAAGACAAAATCGGAAAGCAAATAAAAAGCTACATATGATGGAAAGAATTCCAGAACCAGGAAAACATGAATACAAAGCTATCTAGTATGAAAAAATACAAGTCCCAAAAGTGAACTATAACAAGCTGTCTCAAATGTTAATGACAAGCTAACATATGTACAGAAGGAGACAAGCTAGTCTAGGACGCCAAGTGCTCACCCACATCTCAAAAATTCACAAGATACAAAAGATGAAAAGAATGATCACAACTGGTAGCTGGTACTAGGATCTGCATAACAAAAAAGATGTAGAGTGAAACATAAGTACCAAAGCAAGGTATTTAGTAGGCATCATAGGCCGACTGAGTAAGAAAGGTAAAGACAATAAGAAAAACATAGAATCTATACACAAACAAAGGTATGCGTGGGAAATAAAGAAAGCACACGAGTATAACAAAGTAAATCTGAGTACAGTTAAACTAAACTAACTGGACCCCATAAGCCTAGAAAGTACACTCGTGCACAAGTTTATATAAAACCCAAATGGACCTCCATAAGCCTGACAGGTACATAGAATAACTAATACTACAAGATTAAGATACTCAAATCCAAGTTCCGAAGAAGTCTACTATGCCTAAAAACCACATTGATAGAATGTGGGCCTCGAACCCAAAACATCACTCACTAGCTTGAGATAATTTCCTCGAACCGTAAAACGTTAGTGTCACGACCCGAGTCTAGGCCCCAAATGTGATATGGCGTACTCGGCCCGAAGGGTATCATACAAGCCTCATAGTATTCATAACATTTGATATACAGAAAATAGTGCCGAATCAAAACTCATTTAGATTAGAACTTTAAAAGTACTTCATTGAAATCTTTCAAAGACACATCGAAAATCTAAGTCTCACATAGTCATCTTAACAATGTACTTGAACTAATGTAGGGATACGAACCTTTAAAATAGAAAATACTAGGATTATCTATTATATGAATAAAAGGAAAGAAACTTCAAAAAAGACACTTGTCCTCGACATATGCGGATGTACTACTCTAGCCTTGGAGGAATAGCAATCGAAGCACTTCAATCTACTTGGAAGCAATCACTTTCCGGAACCTAAACTTGTAGTAAAAATAAGAGAAATATGGGTTAGCACACAAAAATGTACTAAGTATGATGACCATGCAAAAACACGCTTTGGAAGGGATATTTTGGTTAATTAGAAACCATGCATTATGCCATTTTTTTAGATATCATGAACAATAACATATGAGACATGCAATGCAAGTATAATCATCAAACATTCATAACATTATATTTAGACAATATTCCATGTAAACCATTACCTTCACCTCAAATAACCCTCATACTATATCTTGTCCAATGCATGGATATCGTCCCATACCACAATCCACACTAAGGTACCACATTAAGATCACCAAAAGTGAACTTAATGTTCTTCCCTTTTCACCTTTACACCATATCTTTGCATAAGAGACATAACAATTTACAAGGCATGACAAGAGAAAATAACTCATAACATAACCCCCAAGTATAGCATGCATATAACATTAAGCACTTGGGAATCAACATCTTTCAATTACTTCATTTAGTTGACATTAATACATTAGTCATTTAGACTTAGAGAACTCACTATGACCCTCTTAGATCCTACTCGTGCAATGCATGGATAATATCCTATACTACCACCCACACATCATATAATTTCTCACAAAACCGTTATGCACATCTCACTTAATGAGAATAAGCGTTTATCTGACATAGACCATGAGAACTAAATCATGGAATTTGTTTTCATATAACCCCACACCTTAAAGATGAAGTCCACTACCTGTCAAGCCCCGAGCTACCCCCGAGACGCGGACATGGGACTTAGGACCACAAGTGATCACATGATAACCCTGCTGACATGATCATGAACATATTAAAGATAATAAACTGGTGCGGAAGCTGAATCACAATTAAAATGAGAAGATGCGTAATACTCATGTACTGTAACTGAGATATATGAAAACTGATGAGTTTAAAAAAAAGAAGATATTAAGTCAATACTAAGCTTAAACTAACTATGTCTGAAATAAGCCTCTAACTGACTAGAAATGCTGGGAAAGTCCCCAGCTAACTCTAGAAAAACTGTAACAAAATAACTAAATACTGAAAATAAACTCATGACTATTGCCCTCGGGAACTAGAGATCGGAAGTCGATCTAAGCGTGATCTGGATGTTGAGAACCTGAACCTACATCACAAGAAGATGTAGGCTCGTATGCGTCAGTACTTGAAAGGTACTGACCATGCAGGATGGAGTAAAGCTGAAATAATACATAACTGAACAAGCACAAAAGTAAGTATAATATTTTGAACATGATGTACGGAATGCTGAGCTTACAGGATGCAATGGACAAATTTATAACATACTGAGAATGAATACTAACTGAATTGTAAATATGGTTAATGCAATAGAGTCTGACTGAACTGTGGGAGCTACTAATAACCGATAATAAAATCACATGAGCTAAATATGGAGACTGATGTATACGGCCCATCGAGAGGACCCAATATACCTTGCCAAAGGTATAAAGATATGCTGGTGTGATTACTAAATTGATGCTCATAGAGGGGACTTACAACCTACTTGGCTAGTAGTTTTGGGACTATTTGGGTACGTTGAACCCTAGTCCAACTTGGTATTATGCTACTCCCAATGAATTAAGTGGTTAACTGATTATGACTAAGTTTTTGTTAATACTGGATAGCTCAAATTGAACATGCAAACTGAGAATGCAACAACTAATCTGATAGTGATGCATTAATAACTGAGGCATGTATAATTGAATGACTGATATTTCTGACCTAGCATGTGTAATTCAAGAACTAAAAAAATACATAGCTAGGTTTCTAAAATCCATGCAAGAAACGATGTAATAATATGAGAATCTAATTCGGATCATGTTAATAACTAATTCATGATATTCTGCTGAAATTCTAGAAACCCTAGGTCTATTCATGATATGGGAATCAAGAAACTCAATGAATTCTAGGGACCCAATGGGAGAAAGGAACCCACTGGTGAAATCCCACATACTTAGTGATGAATTCCATAGGGAAATCTTTCGATTTCGAGGCAGGAATTTAAGGAAACTTATTGCGTTCTTGAACTGGGGTTCTTGACCTTTTTCTCATCTCTTGCTTCTAATTTTCTATGTTTTGATCAATGAGTTTGACTTAGGTAAGTTCTTATTACGTTAATAGTCTTAAACTAACTAAAACCTCATGATTTAGGGTCTAAACAACGTATCTTAGGGGTCAAAGGAACAAGGAAAAGACCAAAAGACCCCTAACTTAAAAGATGTCAAAATCATTGACGGAGTCGACTAACAGTCCTTACTACTCGACTGTCGTTTGTCATTGAGAATTGAAAGTCAGTTGGCGAATCGATGGAGTTAACTAATGGACCGTAAGTTGACTGATGGCCTATACTGTTCGATCATCATTCACGACTGAGAACTGGAAGTCAGATGGCTAATCGACGGATTTGACTGACAGTCCGTACTGGTCGACCGTCATTCACAAGGACTGAAAGTTGACTGGCCCATCGAAGGAGTCGATTGACGGACCGCAAGTCGACTGACGGTCCGTAGTTGGCATCTGCAACTTCTGAAAATCTTTAATTTTGGTGTATTTTGGATACAGGGTGTTAAATTATCTCCCCCTTGGGACGATTCGTCCTCGAATGAAGACTAAACTAGCAGAAAGGTAGGGAGAGGGTTTCAATCCGTACCACTAAACACTGAGAACTGAATTTCTGACTGAACTGAGTTCCAAGAACATTCAAATACCTTGAAAATGCAAGTACAAACTGAGGGAATATGATTCAAAGACTGAATTCACGCATGAATGACTGAAAAACTAAATAGGAACTATTACCTTAAGCTGGAGCTGAATCAGAAAGAAAGAGGTGAGGATACTTGGTTTTCATGGCTGTTTATGCTTCCCAAGTAGCTCCCTCTACGGACTGACTCCTCCATAAAACCTTGACTGAATCGACTTCTTTGTTTCTCAACCTTCTAACCTGACGGTCAAGAATCTCAATTGGTAAATCCTAATAAAAAAGACAATCTTTCACAATTGTAATGGCACTACAGCAGCTGAATCACCCACACACTTCTTCAAGAGCGAGATGTGGAAGACTGGATGCACTACTGCTAGTTTTGCTGGCAACTCCAACTCATATGGAACCTTGGAACCCTTTTCAAGATTTTGTAAGGACCTACGTATCTAGGAGTGAGCTTCCCATTCTTGCCAAATATCATCACCCCCTTTATAGGTGACACTTTCAAGAAAACCCAATCATCAACTTGGAACTCTAGTTCCTTTTTTTTACAACTTCATAAGATTTTTGAAAACTTTGGGCTGTCTTAAGTCTATATCTAATGAGTTTCACTTTTTCCATAGCATAATGGACTGAATCTGGTCCTATCAAAGCTGCTTCGCCTACTTCAAACCAACCAACAGGAGATATACATCTATGCCCATACAGTGCCTCATATCGGCCATCTGGATGTTGGCATAATAGCTATTATTGCAGGCGAATTCAATAAGAGGAAGGTGATCATCCCAACAACCCTTGAAATTGATTACACAATCTATCAACATATCCTCTAGGGTCTGAATGGTACACTCTGCCTGTCCATCGATCTGCGGATGAAATGTTGTGCGAAGGTTAACTTGACTGCCAAGACCCTTCTGAAATGACCTCTAGAAATAAGAGGTAAACTAAGGACCTCTATTTGAGATGATAGACAAAGGAACCCCATGCAACCTCATAATTTCATTAATGTAAAGCTTGGCATAGTCTTTTGCCGAATTTGTAGTCTTGACCGCCAAAAAGCGAGAAGACTTAGTCATCCTGTTAACTATCACCCAGTGGAGTCATGCTGTCTACGAGTACGAGGTAACCCTGTGATGAAATTCATATTGATCACTTCCCACTTCCAAGTAGGAATGTCTATCTCTTGAGTCATACCCCCTGGTTGCTGATGTTATACCTAGACTTGATGGCAATTGGGGCACTTACTCACAAAATCTACTATATCCCCCTTCATTTCATTCCACCAATAGACTTCCCGTAGATCGCGGTATATCTTAGTGGCACCTGCATGAATAAAATCTTAGAGTAATGGGCTTCTGCAAGAATATGTTGTCTCAACTCACCCACATCATGAACACACAATCTACCCTAATAGCGAATTACACCATCTCCACCTTGGGAGAAAACCTCCACTCTCTGATTGTGGACTGCACCCTTAAGTTCAAGAAAGATTGTATCATTGTCTTGCTTTTCCTTAACCTCCACTACCAAATAAGATTATGCCCCATTCTAAACTGTTACACCACTGTCTGATATGCTCATAAGGCGAACTCCCAAGCGAGCAAGCCGGTGAACATCCTTCACTAGTTCCTTCCTTTCTTCCTCAACATGGGCTACACTACCCATAGATAATCTGCTAAGAGCATCTGCTACTACATTCGCCTTACCAGGATGGTAATGCCCACTCATTATTCATTCATTTGTGAAAGGCTACAACCATTAGGTCTATCAATTCAAGACGTTAAGACATGAGTCAAGATACATACGTTATACAGAAATAGGATGCCTAAGCCTACCAATTAAAAATATCCAATATGTAGTAGACGACACTTCACACTCACTCATCACCACTCATGAGTGTCAAATTGAGAAATATCCTTTCAATAATCACACAAATACCTTTAAGACATGATCACCTTAACTTCATTGAATTCACATTCACATACTTAGTGAGTAAGCACCTCCACCTTTCAAGTGAATCAATAGTCAAACACATTCTAGTTCAACATAATTTAGTTATAACTTGCCTTCAAGGCCATGAATCCGAGATCATCAACACACCAAAAATTTACCATAATTCAGGCATACATAATGACACAATTCAATAACCCAAAACAATTTATACATATTCCAATCATAAGTTTTCATAATCCACAAACCCACTTCATAAAGGCACAATTGAGAAATTGAGATAAATTATGGG
The DNA here is from genome assembly GCA_016801875.1 of Solanum sitiens. Classification (NCBI taxonomy): domain Eukaryota; kingdom Viridiplantae; phylum Streptophyta; class Magnoliopsida; order Solanales; family Solanaceae; genus Solanum; species Solanum sitiens. The sequence goes on from JABWTJ010000628.1 coordinate 30,077, forward strand.
TTCATTGAGTATTTTCATCATAAATTATAAATTAAACACCAATACAATCATAATATGACATTTAACCATTTGAAAACGTTTGAAGAAGAGCCCATGAGATTGAGTACAATCCTAGATTTTTCATGAACTTGAACACTTTGATAAATTACTTTGAATGGACTCTAGGACAAATGATAACCCTAGATAAATGGTCATCGTACCTTTACTATGATTCCCCAAGAAATTGATGAAGAAAATGCCTTGAATCCAAACCCGAGCTCTCATTTCTCCTTCTTTTTCCTTGAGTTAGTGAGTAAAATACAGAGAGAGGAAGAACTTCATTGATTTGATTTGGATTTGTTAAAAAGTAACTTAATCAAAGGAATTTTAAGTATTAAAAGTTTAATTAGACGTAAATATAAACTGAGGAATATTGCAGTGAAATACCATAAATAAATATTTCTCAAACAAAACTGTATATATGAGAATTTACTTTTTGAATCATCTTTTTAGAGGATGCATATGTGAAAAATCATGTTGTATAACATTATATCTAGGTCTATATACGTAATCATATATGTTCAAACTGTAAAAATACATAAATACATACCATGTCTAAGTGGAGTGTTTCTCAACCTATATACACCATTGTTCTCATGAGACTCTAGAATGAAAAAAATCATTGAAGCTCTAGACAAATATGAGTCATAAGTCAATATGAATATTTTTAACCCAACTTAATTTTAATATTCAAGATGTTTGGGCATGTTTTTAGAAAGAAAATATATTATACAAAAAATTATTCATAAGTATAAATGAATATGAATATTTTCTTAATTGTTTGATGTTTAGATGTAATGAGACTTTTCATAAACACTTATCCTTTAATTTACTTAGCTAGAATGGTAAATTAAGTAAGGTTATGGATAATTTAATAAAATCTTATCCTTTAATAAATCTGACTTTAAAAGGTAAATTAGATAATGATATGGATGATTAAATAAATTAATTAGATAAGTATAATAATAATTTCATAAACTTTTATCCTTTCATTTATCTAATCCAAAAAGGTAAATGAAATAAGGATACGAGTGATTTTATAAATTCTTATTCATTGATTTCTCTAACCTAAAAAGGTTAGTCAAACAAAGATATGGATGATTTCATGAACTCTTATCCTTTGTTATATCTAACCTAAAATGCTAAATAATATAATAATATATAGGATTTCATAAATTCTTATCTTTTCTTTTTAATCTTACCTGAAAAGGAAAATCGGCTAAAAAATAAATATTTCCTTTTGTGGAAATCCTTTTTAAGATATTAGACATATTATTTCCCCTTTTTTCTTAAATTTTCATATAATTAATAATCATATTATGTAAATATAGTGACAAAAAACTAGCTTTTAAATTTACAAACCTTTTACTATTCCTGGTGTTGTGGAAATGTAGCACCCAAAATGTTATAAAAGCTAAAGTAGAGACACAAGCAAGTTCAACTCTCACTTTTCCTTTCTCATTTGATTTGTCTAATATTTACTTAGTTCATACTAATATGAGCTCCGGCGGAAATAAAATGATTAGAATGATTTATAATGAATCAACAAAGCATAATTGTACTCCCAAATATGTAGGGTTGATGAGAGAAATGGTGGTGTTTCAGATTTATGCCTTAACTTTGATTAAAATGATGAATGGATTGTTTGTGCTAGGAAGTCTGAGAAGAACGGGGGAAAGAGAAATACATGAATAATGTTAGTGATTCATCAAAGTTCCATTTTAGAATCATTGGAAAATAAGAATAGTACTTGTGGTTATCCAATTTTTCAAAAATTTGAATTGTGTAACAACGTTGGATCAACTGATCAATTGGATTTTCCTAGTGATGAAAGAGATGAAGATAATATTTAAGTGATGACGAATTTGACGACTGCCCAAATTTTAAAGATATGAATAAAGAGGAGGGCAAAAATAGTATTTGTTCAAGGAATTCTTTGAATGTTTCAACGGCTTGACTATTCATATGATTATTGATCCTAAGCGACAATGGCATTGCCCGACCTTGAAAGGTGGACCGGGTGAAATTAGGTGGTTCACAGGGTTGAACTCATTGATGTCCTATACAAAAACAAAATCTAGATCTAAGTTTAAATTAAACAGAGAACTTTCTGAACTTTTGGAGGAGGAGTTACGTCTGAGGGGCTGAATCTAAGAGAAATGCATGTCGGTTACTCGGAACAAGGTACTTCATATGTCAGTTCTTCTTCATGCATGACCTATCAATAGATTGTTAACCTTTAATTTAGTATTTGTATATGATTATTTGTGTGAACCCTTAAAATAGAGAAAATTCATGTCTTTGAACACGTGTTGGATAAATTTTGTACTCTACTCATTATTTTTAAATTTATCATGATCAATGGTAAATTCATTTTTTTGTTCAACAGGTTTAAAGATATTTTACATACAGTGTCTATCCCTTTAATTAATAGCAAATTTAACTGTTTTGAGTTATCCTTATAATCAGTATTATTTAGTTTATCAACTCAAATTTCCTGATGCAGGTCCTAGTACAACCTAATAGTGGTGATTGTTTGGGCCTTCCATTACATATTTTTGGGATCAGAGACGACGGTGAGCACTTAGCATCATGAATGAAATTTCCTCCTTCTCTGTGTATATATATATATAAGTTTAGCTAGTGTTTTGCCTATGAGTTGTCTTGTTCTTGTCCACTTTTAGGACTTGTATTTTAATATTAGACAACACTCTACTCGTGACTTGTAGGTTCTGGAAGGGATTCAATTATATATAGATTTTTGTTTGCTACTATTTGTCACGACCCAAAATCGAGCCGCGAGTGGCACCCACACTTACCCTACTATGTGAGCGAACCAACCAATCTAAAACCCCAACATATTGAACAAAAATACAAAGCGGAAGACTTAAAACTCATTAACGAAATCAATTAAATAACTTCTAAAATTTATAACTCATTATCCCCAAAATCTGGAAGTCATCATCACAAGAACATCTATCCTCAAGTTACTAATCTAAAAGTATCTAAGAAGCTAAAATAAATAAAAGGCTAGTCCATGCCGGAAGTTCAAGGCATCAAGACATTGAAGAGAAGATCCAGTCCAAGCTAGAAGCATTAGCTCACCCTGAAATCCGGTGTAGTGAAGACTGGCTAGAATTGCTGTTGAGTTGAAGACGATGGTACGTTTGCTGCATTCCCCAAATAACAAAGAAAGAAACAACAAGTAGGGGGTCAGTACAAAACACAAGTACTGAGTAGGTATCATCGGCCAACTCAAATAGAAAACAGTATATATCAGTTCATATCATAAATCAACTACAATACTCAACATGTAGCAACAAGTACTATAATCATCAATAAGTACTACCAAGTTCATCCATGAGGACTCAAGCCTCAATACCACACTCATTTGGGAAATTAGGTTCATTACATTGAGTATATTAACATCTCTTAAGATTCCTTATCTTTCTTCCTCTTGTGTCGGTACGTGACACTCCGATCCCCTACTACTATGTGTCGGTACGTGACACTCCGATCCCCTAATACTATGTGTCGGAACGTGACACTCCGATCCCCTAATTCTACGTGTCGGTTCGTGACACCCGATCCCTTAATACTATGTGTCGGAACGTGACACTCCGATCCCCTAATTCTACGTGTCGGTTCGTGACACCCGATCCCCTAATACTATGTGTCGGAACGTGACACTCCGATCCCCTAATTCTACGTGTCGGTTCGTGACACCCGATCCCCTAATACTATGTGTCGGAACGTGACACTCTGATCCCCTAATTCTACGTGTTGGTT
>JABWTJ010000628.1:39455-84457 GCA_016801875.1 Solanum sitiens
TTTTGGTGACCACCATTACCTCGGCCACCACGTCCTCCAGAATAACGGCCTCTACCATGACCACCTCTACCTCTAGCTATTGGGGGTCTATAACTCTGTTTTGGACAATTCCTCCTAATATGTCCAGTCTCCCCACATCCATAACACTCTCTGGATTCAAGCATAGGTCTCTCCGAGAAGTGTTGACCGGTCTGAGGTGGACCCCCAACTACAGTCTGTAGTGAAGACTGAATTGGTCGGACTGAGTAGCCTCCTGAACCCTGTCCTCTAGAGTAAGAACCATTAAACTCACCTCCCTTTCGAAACCTTTTTGATGTCGATGCCATGGTGAAGTCATCTGGCTTCACTCCTTCCACCTCTATCACGAAGTCTACCACTTCTTGAAAGGATTTTGCCGTAGCCGCTACCTGTAAGGCTAAAACCCGCAACTCTGACCTCAACCCCTTCACAAAACGGCGAATCCGTTCTTGTGGACTGAAACAAAGTTGGGTGGCATACCTGGATAATGCACGAAACTTAGCCTCATATGCAGTAACCGACATCCTACCTTGCTCTAGGCTCAAGAACTCATCCCTTTTCCTATCCCTCAAAGTCCGGGGAATATACTTCTCCATAAACAAACTAGAGAATGATGCCCAAGTCATAGGTGGTGCCTCTGTTGGTTGACACTCAACATGTGACCGCCACCACATTTTGGCGTTCCCTTGAAACTGATAACTCACGAACTCAACACCAAACCGTTCTACTATACCCATCCTGTGTAGTAGCTCATGACAGTCAACCAGAAAATCGTAAGCATCCTCAGATTCAGCACCCTTGAAGACTGGAGGTTTCAATTTCAAGAACTTACTGAAAAGTTCATGCTGATCATTTGTCATTATAGGCCCTGTAGTCAGACGAGGAAACGTGCCTATTTCCAATGAAGTATCCATGCGGGGAGCCATAGTGGCCGCATGTTGTACCTCCGGAACCTGAGGTGCTGGTGCAGAAAACACTGGAGGTGTCTGACCCTGATCAGATAACCCGCTAAGATAAGCAAGAACCTGATTGATCATCTCTGGGGTAGGTTGGGGTGGCAATTCCTCATTCTGTGCTTGTTCATTCTCCCCTTCCTCACCCTCTCTTACCATTTCCTCCGTCGGTGGAGGAGTCATCGCCCTAGTACCAGGTGGGCTAGGTGCTTGTCCTCTTCCTCTAGAGGACGTCCTCCCACGACCTCTTCCACGGCCTCTCGCCACTGTTCCTCTCCGAGCTACAGCCCCAGTGGCTGGCTCAGACGTTTCTTGTCTTGCCGGTGTTGGTGCAGTCGTTGCTCTAGTTCTAACCATCTGTGAAATAGAGTGAAGATGGTCAGATACCAATTTGTATCACCTAGCTTACCCAATTGTATCCAAGTAATAGCACGAAAGAACGAAAGACAGAATGGAATTTTCCTAAAGTCTTATAGCCTCTCAAAGAAAAGTAAAGGCGTCCCCCTACCGTTCCTTAAGACTCTACTAGACTCGTTCTTGTGTGATGAGACCAACGAACCTAATGCTCTGATACCAAGTTTGTCACGACCCAAAATCGAGCCGCGAGTGGCACCCACACTATCCTACTATGTGAGCGAACCAACCAATCTAAAACCCCAACATATTGAACAAAATACAAAGCGGAAGACTTAAAACTCATTATCCCCAAAATCTGGAAGTCATCATCACAAGAACATCTATCCTCAAGTTACTAATCTAAAAGTATCTAAGAAGCTAAAATAAATAAAAGGCTAGTCCATGCCGGAAGTTCAAGGCATCAAGACATTGAAGAGAAGATCCAGTCCAAGCTAGAAGCATTAGCTCACCCTGAAATCCGGTGTAGTGAAGACTGGCTAGAATTGCTGTTGAGTTGAAGACGACGGTACGTTTGCTGCATTCCCCAAATAACAAAGAAAGAAACAACAAGTAGGGGATCAGTACAAAACACAAGTACTGAGTAGGTATCATCGGCCAACTCAAAATAGAAAACAGTATATATCAGTTCATATCATAAATCAACTACAATACTCAACATGTAGCAACAAGTACTATAATCATCAATAAGTACTACCAAGTTCATCCATGAGGACTCAAGCCTCAATACCACACTCATTTGGGAATTAGGTTCATTACATTGAGTATATTAACATCTCTCAAGATTCATTATCTTTCTTCCTCTTGTGTCGGTACGTGACACTCCGATCCCCTACTACTATGTGTCGGTACGTGACACTCCGATCCCCTAATTCTACGTGTCAGTTCGTGACACCCGATCCCCTAATACTATGTGTCGGTACGTGACACTCCGATACCCTAATTCTACGTGTCGGTTCGTGAAACCCGATCCCCTAATACTATGTGTCGGAATGTGATACTCCGATCCCCTAATTCTACATATCGGTTCGTGACACCCGATCCCCTAATACTATGTGTCGGTACGTGACACTCCGATCCCCTAATTCTACGTGTCGGTTCGTGACACTCGATCCCCTAATACTATGTGTCGGAACGTGACACTCCGATCCCCTAACATCATTCTATCAATTCATCAAGCCTTCTTTTATACCAAGGCATCATCAATCACAAGGTGAATTAGGGTTTTTCAAGATTTTGGATTCAAAAGCTTCATTATGCTTATTTTATCACAATCACATAATCACATTCATGCAAGCATACAATTAAGCATATAGAAGGGTTCACAATACTACCAATACATATCATTCACTATTAAGAGTTTACTACGAATAGTATCAAAACCATAACCTACCTTCACCAAGGATTCTTGATCAAGCAAGCAATCTCTCAAAGCTTTTTGTTTCCTTTTTGGTTGTCTCTCTCTATCGATCGTCCTCTCTCTTATCCTTGTTCTCTCTCTTTTTCTTCTTTTTTCTTCTTCAAAAACCCTCTCTCTTTTCCCTAATTAGCATATAATTAGGTATAAAAGATGAGGAAATAACCCACTAAGTAACTCAAGGTCATCTCCTTTACACCCCCAAGAATTTGAGTTATCAATATTAACCCACTAAATTCATAATTATAGCAGGAATAGTCCAAAACGCCCCTTTAGAACTTACCCAGAAATCCGACCTAGACTGGGATTACGCAACCTATGACGGCCCGTCGTGCCTGCGACGGTCCGTCCTGCAGGTTCGTCACAACCTTCAAAGACTCAATTTCCTTGATGAGTCTGAGATGGTCCGTCGTGCCTACGACGGTCCGTCCTGCAATTCCGTCACGACGGACAGAGAATTGCTCTCAGTACCCAATTCTCAAGAGTTGAAGTGTTTTGAAACGGAACCTCACAACGGTCCGTCATGTCTGTGACGGTCCGTCCTGCAGGTCCATCACAGACTTCAGAGAATTGCTCTCAGTACCCAATTCTCAAGAGTTGAAGTGTTTTGAAACGGAACCTCACAACGGTCCGTCATGTCTGTGACGGTCCGTCCTGCAGGTCCGTCACAGAGTTCAGAGAGTCGATTTCAGCACTCAAATATAAGAATTCCAAGTGTTTGGAACGAGACACCCTCGACGGTCCATCGTTGGATACGTCGTCTCAGACAGTTTTTCCAGAAATAAAATCTGCTGCTCAAAACGACTAAGCAGGTCGTTACACTATTTTAGTCTTATTTTTTATTATTCGTGTTATTTCTATCTAGTTCTACCTTTTAAATCACTATTTGTCATGCACATTATTGGGTTATTGTATGTTTCATCACGATTCGAAAAACTGGGCTGATATAGTAAACCTCTAGAATAAATTTTAAAAATTGGTGGGGAAAGGCGTTAAACTAGTCTTTAAAGAAATCCAAAATAAGGAGAGAATCAACTAGATCATGTCCCTGAATAAGGACACGCCAACTACAAACTATGGATGAATACTTTGAGCCTAAGAATGATCATTTGTATCTATATCGCATGAAAAACAATTGTGCATAAGAGGTATTTGATAAGTACAATGAAAGTACTAAATATTTATAAACAAAACTAAATAACAAAGGGCATATTTATCATAAGTTTTGAGTAGGATCAGAGTGAACCTTTTAGTTAAATGTAAATATAAGCTGAGGAACATTATACTTAAAGACGACCATAAATAAATATTTTTCAAGAAACAATGTATGTATGAGATCATGCTTATGTATGTGTGTGTGTGTATATATATATATATATATATATATATATATATATATATATATATATATATATATATACCTAACCATGGAGTTTCTCAATGAATATACACCATTGTGTTCATAAAAACTAGAATGATAGAATCATTGAAGGTCTAGACAAATATGATTCACAAATTATGAATTTTTTTTAACCCAAGTTATTATGAATATTCAAAATGTTTGGAGGTGTTTTGTAGGAAGAATATATATGATACAAAAATCATATCATATATATATTTATATAAAAGAGAACCCAGGGCCGCTTACGTGGCACCACCACAAACAAGAATTTCCTTTTAAATTTATTTATTTCTTGAACTAGCCTTCCTCTTTCATGAAAATACGTGACTTTTATGAAAAATTTCGACTTTAATGAAGAATTGCGACTTTTATCAAAAGTTGTGACTTTTATAAAAAGTTTTGATTTTAGTGAAGAGTTGCGACTTTTATGAAAAATTGTGACTTTCATTGAAAGTTGCGACTTTAATGAAGAGTTGCGACTTTATGAAAAGTTGTTACTTTCATGAAAGGTTGTGATCTTTCCGAAGGGTTGTAACTTTTCTAAATAGTTGTAACCTTTCTAATAAGGCACAATAAAGAGTTGTTCACACTACCCTTTGTTGTCAACAAATAATGGGATTTTCTCTTATTTTAAAACAATAAAAATTTTGATCTTCTTCTTCAACATTCACAAAATTTAATATTCATGAACTTTGCTCCTGTTGAGTGTCATACTAACACCATTACTTTTGTATCAATAATTTGGTGAACAAAATCATCCATCAGGAGAGGATGTAATTCTTTATACATCTGGCATTGGATCGGAGGGGAATAGTTTTCTTAAGGGAACATTGTGCATTCAATGGATTCGATTTTTTCCTTTCTATTCCTTTATGTTTTTTACATATCCTGGTATGATTTTTTACACTCATTAATTTATACTTTCGATATTAATTATTGTTTTTGAGTACGTGTTTTAAAATTTGTTGTTTATGTTTCTGCAAAGTTATTGTCTCCGATTATATTGAACATATACACATATATTACACATATTCATTGTGCAGAAAATAATAATTATACTCAGTTCCAGGAATTCATGTTTTGACATTCTATAAAATGAACAAGTACCCCCCTAGACTATGATCGAAATTCCAGAGACACGCCTTAACTATTCTAAGGTCCTATTACCACCCTGAACTTATTTTTTTTTTGTAATTTTGTGCACCTTTTTGGCTTACGTGACATCCAAATATCTCCCACTCTCCTCAATTGCGTGGAGTCACGGAGTGTGCCACGTAATACAAAAGGTGTATAAAATTACAAAAAAAATAAGTTCAGGGGGTAATAGGACCTTAGTTTAGTTAAGGTGTGTCTCTGAGATTTTAGTCATAGTCTAGGGGGGTACTTGTGCATTTTCCCTATTAAATTCAATAAATTAAAAGTACTATATATAAACTTACATATTATCTATTTTTACATAGATATGAAATTTCTCACTTATCAATTTAAGAAATTCATTATGTAAGTTCAAAAGTTATAATTGTCTTCATGTTAAAGCGTAATTTGTTTTTTGAATATGTTAACAAGTTTTTGAATTATCTCTAAAGACATATATCACAATTGTATAATCTATGCAACTTAAATGTTTCTTTTTGCTACGAAATGTCTTTGTATATATATTCTTATTTACTTATTTATTTTCCTTTTAATGTTGATTAAAGAACCAAAGATTTATTATTTCATAAATAATTCATTCATTAAAGATTTTTGAGTTATGTGATAATGACAAATACTCAAATTCATGTTGAAATATTGCTAATATTTTTTAAAAACCAATTTTTACATTATTTTTAATGTATGGATATTAGATAATAATTATTTGTAAGTTCAATGCAATTATTATTTATGACCGTGCGAAGAGCGAGAAAATTACTTAATATATATATATAAAAGAGAACCCTAGACGTTCCTACATGGCGCCACAACAAGTCAGGATTCTCTTTAAATTTATCTTATTTCCAAAATTAGCCTTCCGCTTTCATGAAAAGTTGTGACTTTTATGCAAAATTGTAACTTTTTTCATGAAAAATTGAGACTTTTATGAAAAGTTATAACTTTTATCAAAAGTTGTAACTTTTATGAAAAGTTGTGACTTTTATATGAAAGTTGTGACTTTATGAAGAGTTTCAACTTTTATGAAATGTTGTGACCTTTCTGAAGAGTTGTAACTATTCCATAGAGTTGTGACCTTTCGATAAGACACAATAATCATATTTTTACACTACCCTTTGTTGTCTATAAATAGAGGACTACATTGTGCATTCAGTGGGCTCAATTTTCTTCATTCTGTTTCATTTTATTGTTGCATATCCTGATATGTTTTTACAATCATTAGTTTATGCATGTATTATTAATTGTTGTTTTTGAATATATGTTTTAAACTTTGTTGTTTATGTTTACCAAAGTTATTGTTATAAGTATTTGTTAGTACATTTTAAATAAAAAATGTTAATTGAATATTCAAGCATGTTTTCTCTACTGAAATTGTTGAAGGTACATTAAAAGAAACCTTATAAATCTCAAATTTCTTCATCAACAACGTTATTCCTTCAAAAATAAGGATGTGATTTTGTGTTCTTCAGAAAATTCTCTGAGAGTTAATAACTTCGCATGCCCATATTTTTTGGTTTTTATGTTGTTGTCTATTTTTACTAAATTTTATCAGTGGATATGACGAGTACTTTAAGGATTGAAAGTTGATTGAAGTGTTAGTCATTTTTTTGAGGTATCTTATTTCAAAACATAAGAACTTTTCTGGTTATAATGATTTGTTATCATCATTGGTACCTCATAGTTTACTCCCTTTAATGTGTTTTTCTCACTCTTTTGTTGTCTCCTTACAATTGTAATGAATATTTTTTGTTTGGTATGTATACAATCTCACTATGACAAAGATCTTTCGTCCTTTTAATTTTTTTTCCTTTCTCATTCTGCTCTTCGAAATATTTTTGGCGTAAGTTATGACTATTTTAGTCAAGATTAATTTGTAGAATATGAAACAAAGCCTACTCTAAATAAAAGTAATATCCTACAAAAGATATGCCTATTAACATAGATTCGTTGTCCAACATTTTAATCTATGTGTATTTTCATAATGCAACAATCATACATAAATATTCTGAAAAAGTCATATAGTTTCATTAATGAAGCATCCGAAAAGGCGTTCCGTAGTTTAATGAAGAATGAATTTCTATATAGGTCAACAATATTATTTTGTTGTTGTACCAAATATATTTTTCTCCTTCTATAAATTTTGATAGAATAACAAAGTAATAATAACAAAAAGTGGTGAGCATTTGACCTCGTAAAAGTAGATTGTTCTGGAAAAAATATTATTTATGTTATTGCGATGTATATTTTTTAATTGTCTTAACTCATTTATAACTAATATTGATTATAAAACTTTCAAATAAAATTATCAGATTCTATATTTTTTCATGTATAAAAAAAGAAGAAAAATTGATGTTTAATAGCTACATAAAAACATGACTCAATTTCAACAAGACAATTATATCATCAAACATATAATATGATTAATTATACAAAAGATAAAACTAATTAGATATCAAGATATTTATAATCATTAATTATATATTTACAATTTTTAAGATATGTGATAATGTCAAATCATTTAATTTCTCTAGAAATGTTCTAAAACCCATAAAAATTGCTTTTTTCCCCCTTATAACAGTCGATTATTGATAATTGTGCAACAATCACTTATATCCCAGAACCCCAAAACATTTCACACTTCGTCCAACCCTACCTCAAATTATTTATTTTCTTTTCAACCCAAATAACATAAATGCCATAATTAATGTTTCAATAGATTTCACTAAATGTATATATAGCTAAAAAAAATTAGAGATGAAGTAGTTGTTACCTGAAGCACTTAGTTGCTCACTTTTGACGCCGCACACTGCTGAGGGTTTGCCTCTATTCTCTTTCTTTTCTTCACTAAATTAATTATGTATAAATAAATTACTACTAATCTATTTTAATATTTAAGACTTGTCACATTATTATTAAAAATAACCAAATTACCCGCAAATTAATTAACTATGGTTAAATGACTATTCAGAATTATCAAAAATGATCTTTCGGGTCCGGATCGTTACATTATCCACCACTAAAATCATGTTTGTCCTCGAACATAAGGAATAATAATGATAATAACGTTACCAAAAGTCTAAGTTATGACCCATTAGTATGTGTTCATCTCTCTATATCTTTACAATCGTTTCATCAAGATTAACTACTAAGAACTGAACTTTCGAAACGAACTTTAAAAAAAAATCTTCTAATGAGGAGTGATTACCTAGTCAAAGACTAACCCATGAACACAATCTGAATCGAAACTCACTACACCATAACTTAACCATCAAGATGACTCTTTTCTACATAGCCATGATAACATTCTGAACCAATATTGGCTACAACTAGAAGTGAGTCTGAATCTACCACCTGACACCCATTAATCACAAACCATCACTGATCTTATTAAGATTCCTTTCTCCCAACACAATCTTTTCACGAGCTTAAGTTATAAAATCTAATAGACATCGAATACTTATCAAGGCATAATAAATCCTATTTAACTCAAAGAAGAACAAGATCAACTAACCACCTAACACGCGGTACACCCCAATATGCAGAACCTTAAATGGCATTCTTAAAAAATGTAACTCTTTATAGTAGCTCTTATATATGTTCTTATAAGCAAGGTTGTGCGTGTAGACATATTGAAATACTTTAACTATCTCAAGCAACACCAAATCTATCATAACTGAAATGATCAAGTCTTCCCAAGGATCCTACCTTATCAAGAGGACATAAGAGGATCGGTACATCCAATCCACCACTAGGGCTTTCCCATAGATGTAGAAACATATGCGGACATATCCAACGAATATACTCCAAATCATGTTCGAAACGAAGTAGGTGAGTCACATAAGAATGTACAAAACCAAAATCCAATAACACAATATACACCCTCTATAGCGCCCATATCAAACATTTCCATTCATATGACTCCAACTCTTTGATTTTTAGCCACCCACAATCAATTATTCTAGCCCCAATTACATCGTACACATACTCGATTTATTGAACTTCACATACTTCTCACAGTACTACACTAAAGCCAACACTCTTAGTATTTACAAATATCATAACCACACTAGTCATTTACCTTACTCCTAAAATATCACTAGTATCAAAGTTTTCTTAGTAAACACATTGTAGTCTCTAAAATTTCAAAATATGGCTCTTTTTCTGCTTAAGCATTTCATGACAGATACGAGTCACACCCAAGACTCATAGACCTATCTCCAATCTAATATTACTTCTCATCAAGGTACAACAATTGAATCACGCCCAACGTCACCCTAAGCAATCTTTCACATACCATATTTCAACTACCATTTTAAACCATCACAAACCTCATTCCCAAAACTTAGAGAAATTCTTAGTCACTCCAATAATTTTGTATACAATACTCTCATAACTTCTACTCATCATCAAATTCCTATGTAACACATCATAACAATCTATATTATCTCATAAAAATAGTAATTTTGATCCCCTCAAAATCCTCAATAACCATATATAGATGTAGGTCTATACTGAATAATTGACATCCATAGTCATATTAGAACCTATAAATGAAAATTTATACATCCTTCAACTTCTAACCAAGACTCTATATGAGAGGTCTTATTATTCACATCTCTTAAATTCCACCCATGGTGAAAAATTCTAAATATATTGAAATCTTCAACATACCAAACTTCTTGTTCTTTTTTTTTTTTTTTGACTCTCTTACCAATCTTATTCTTTGACCAAGAACCCATGATATTTTTACATTATTTCTATACTATAACATTATGTGAAACCCTCCTAAGGTGTAATACTCAAAAGTAACCAACTGTAATACTCAACTTGTAAGTCCTTCCAAATGCTTTATACTCAATGTGATCGATTCTTTCTTACCTTACCAAGTCATACCTTGACATAACACACTACCACAAACCTTCACCATGAAAAACTTGATTTTTTTTTGAATTCAACTGTGTAACCCAATCCCTTTATCTATCAACAATAGCGCATACCATGGAGATTTTTTTATGAACTCACGTATCTTAGCTTATCATTGATTTCCTCTCCATCAACCTTAGCATATCTTTCGCTAAAAATTTTGCCCTACTCATTATCAAACTCACAACCACAAAGAACTTATTATCATACTCAAGTTAAACGTTCGTACACTCATTTCTCAAGTCTTACCCGATAGTTTTTTTTAACCAATTTGATGATCCTGTGACACTATATATCTTACCCAATAGTTTTTTTTAACCAATATGATGATCCTGTGACACTATATATTACCATAAGTAGAACAAAATAGATGAAATCATGTATGTCTGAACTCACTTCTCTACTATCTGAAGGTACAACTTATGTCCTTGCAGTCAAAGTAATTATTTTTATTCTCGGTCACCTCTTTCCAAAGACTAAAATACATTACACAATTTTATTTTCATTTATCACTCTAGATATTTTCGATTCTATTTGAGTGATGTCCCAACATATTCCACAAATACTAATAATTTTTTTATATGACCACGCTACTCACCAAATGGTAGTAAACCATAACTTTAAATATCTTTAGGTCATATTATCATCATGCTTAATTAGTTCTTGTCATCATCACGAAGTAAACATTTTCATCAATATGATACCTTACATCCAGTTATACATACCAATATCAAAGGACTAACCCAATCTTATATGCACTTTCTTGCTAAAATCTTCAATTACATTCACACAAGTATATTTTTTTTAGACTTTCTTTACCCATAACCTTATCATTATGATATCTATCCATTTCCTGGACTTTAAGATCAAATCATCGGTCCTCATTTAGAACCCTCATGATACACTTCTTAACTTAACATATTAATTTCGTATTAACAATCCACCACTAAAATATTTCTTATAGGTGCTGCTTAATCCCAAACATCTACAGTAACAACCTAGTTGATTCCAAATATGTGAATGTAACATTCAATCTCATTATAAGAGCATGTGATACAACTAATAAATCCTTAAGTAGTTAGTAATTTCACTTGACATCAATATATCCATTTCCATATACCACTAGTACCACATTGTGAAGACTGTTAAATCCACCATAGAACACATTATAGCTATCGAGAAGATCATATCCAAACAGGTCACATATTTATACCCATCAAATAGATGTTAAGTATCACCAAATTAGTTTCATATCTATCCCAAGCTATATGATTCTTTCATAGGTCGGGTCAATATAAAAAGTAACACACTCCATAACTCTAACCAAGTAAGCATCGATCCTATTGTAGTAGAAATTCTAACCTTAACTGATGCATTATTTTCTAAGCAATCCATTCATGTTATAACTTTACTAACTGTAGTTTCCAAAGTTACAGCTAAATTATCTAGTCATTCCTTTAATCATTTCACTTAACAATTGTTAAACCACTCTATGTATCATATATACCACACAAGTACTATTCACTTTACTAGGGTAACTAATCTTACATAACCCCTTAATATTTTTAAACATGTTAAATATAACCACACATCTTTTCCATAAGTATATTACTTCCACTTTAATACCAGAGCTAACATTAAACCATACACGATACCAACCACTCATATGAGGAACCACACACGAGTCATCACTATAGGTGAGAGGGAATGGAGTGAAGCGATAAGAATCCAAACGGGACCAAGTACGCACGATAGAGATTCAAGAAGTAAAGATTTTTCTTAAAAGTCACTATAGCCTCTCAAAGATAAGTACAGACATCTCCCTACCGATCCTCGAGACTCGATTTAGAATCAACTTGTACACACGTGAGACCTATGAACTTGGGGCTCTGATACCATTTTGTCAAGACCCAAAAATGTACGTGATGACACTCGTCTTATTCCACCAAGACAAGTCAGCAGAGGCGAACCCAGGATTTAAAGGTTTTGGGTGCACCAATATAAACATAGCTCAAATATAAGGTCTAAGCTAAACTTAAAATAAAAATAAGCTTAAGCGGGATTCGAACCTTGATCTAGAGGGTGATATCTCTACCTTCTACCAATTGCCCAAGAGCACTTCTATGTTTTTTATGTGTGCACTATTGACTATATCTTACTTTCTACTAGTTTTTAAAAATAGATATACATATATACATATGATTTTTTTAGAAGTTATCGGGTGTACGTGTACCTCGACGACATAGGGTGAATTCTCCCCTGCAAGTCAGCCTAAAAACTCAACCATTACAATAAAAATGCGAAAATTTTACGATCAACTTAAAAATAACCCCAAAACCTGGTTCACATATACAAGCCTCTAAAGTATTACAATTGACTCAAAAGAAACACTAGTCTCAAATGAACTTGTTTCTAGAATAGAACAAGATCATAACTAAGGAGAAAGAAAGTCCACTGAGATGAAAAACAGCAACCTGACAAATCTCCAAGAAACCTCAGAAAAGAAGAGAATGACATGTACAACAAAAATCCAGGCTCATAACCTACAAAAAATTGTAGAAGCAAGGGATGAGTACCAAACCACACGGTACTCAACAAATAAATCCCTAAACACAAGCTAAGGGAACAGAATACGGGTACTCCGACCACACCAACCGAACCTCCACAACTACAACCTGCATAAAAATCAACCCAACATAATAGCTCATAGTTTACGTATCACATAGCTCAATAACAACACTTCAACAAATTACATATCCTCAAGAACAACACTTCAACAAATTACATATCCTTCACAACAACACTTTGACAAGTTACATATCCTCAACAACAACCTCAATATTCATCAATCACAAGTTCCGCAGAAAGGCATTCATATGATCATCAAAACACAATATCATGTTCACTAATGATAAGTATGTGCAATGCAAGAGAATGCAATATCAAGTATAATGATGCATGTCTGACCTAGTGATATACACCCGCTGTCTCTCAGTCCGAGACCCATTGGGGACATATTTGTCTATGCATCTTTCGCGGTGCACAACACGATCCTCGATAATAGTAACTATCGCGGCGCGCGATACGTCGCTCAAAATATATTATCAATTTCGGTGCGCGATACGACCCTCGAAATGGTACATCTTCTATAAATTCTTTTTCTTTCTTATTTCCCATAATACTTGTCACAAATATGTCTCAAAACAATGCAAATGACATGTTCACACAAATAATGAGGAGATGACTATTTTATAACATTGCACAATTCACAACAACATCAATAATGATTCAACAAGCCTTTCATACCATTCTTCATTATCAACACATCACACACAAGCAATTATTCACATTGACTTTTATTACCCTTTGTTTTCATCATTAGAATTAATCAATTTTGACAAGTCAACCCATCACCAAGTCCCATTACTCCCAAACATATACCACAAGGAAGTATACGCATTCCATACACTTCTCAAGAGTTTAGCAATCAACATGCCTCAATTAGTCAAGAATTTACTCTGAAGCTTGAGCATTCTCGTTTCATTGAACTTCCAACTCAAAGCAATCTACTCAAATAAATTACCACAATAAGATTTCGAGACTAACAACACCCACATTACCATGTTTCTAGTCTAGACTCAAAAGCTCACTCAAATATAAAATCAAGTTCTTAAATTTCAAGGCTAGGGTTAAGTCCCAATTTCTTTTCAATATCATAAATCTAAGGATATTCGTGTAAATACAATATACTCGATATTTATTTTCTATATATACTAATGTATCAAAACAACAGGCTAATTATATATTCCATCCGTTTCAAAAAGGATGGCCTAGTTTGACTTGGAACAGAGTTTAAGAAAAGAAAGAAGACTTTTTAATCTTGTGGTTCTAAATTAAAGTTATGTCAAATGTACCAAAATGCCCTTTAATCTTGTGGTCTTAAACATGCACGTGAAAATTTAAAGTTAAAGTGTTGCCAAAAATGGAAAGGGTCATTCTTTTTTAAACAAACTAAAAATAAAATAGGGACATTCTTTTTTAAACGAATGAAGTAAGTAGTTTGATGATCTTTCTTTTAAGACATAACAAAAAAGGCGAAAAGGAACTAAAACACAGACAATACTCCTTTTGTTGCAAACTAATTACCATTGCACCAATCATTGGCAACATGATTAACCAATGATTGTGCAACAATCACTTATATCCCAGAACCCCAAAACATTTCACACTTCGTCCAACCCTACCTTAAATTATTTATTTTCTTTCAACCCAAATAACATAAATGCCATAATTAATGTTTCAATAGATTTCACTAAATGTATATATAGCTAAATAAAATTAGAGATGAAGTAGTTGTTACCTGAAGCACTTAGTTGCTCACTTTGACGCCGCACACTGCTTAGGGTTTGCCACTATTCTCTTTCTTTTCTTCACTAAATTAATTATGTATATAAAAAAATTCTACTAATCTATTTTAATATTTAAGACTTGGCACATTTTTATTAAAAATTATCAAATTACCCGCAAATTAATTAACTATGATTAAATGACTATTCAGAATGATTAAAAATGGCCTTTTGGGTCCGGGTCATTACATTTAATTAACTTAATAGTTAAAACTTTTTGTCATGAAAAAATGATACAACTATGTGAGTAAAATTGTTGTGATACGTTTTATCGATACAAGGTGAAATGTAAATCTTGAGGTGCTACATCTTATGTTGAGAGTTCATTTTATACGACTCTGACATCTTCTACTGAACAATGCATTTATCGAGCTAGCTTAATTAGAGATGTCAATCTTTCCATTAATTCAATTTTAAAAGATCTTAATTTGAAAGTTTTAAGTATAATAATTTAAATAAATAGAAGCTTTAAAAAAACAGAGGTTATGTCTAATTAATTTGATGTGTTTGTACTTTTTTATAAAAAAAACAAACATGTATAATCAATTTACAAATCATTAAATAGTGTCATATATTATTCAAATATGCAATATAAATTATTCTTGAATATAGATTAATAAATCAATTGTTTATTCAATATAATTAATACACATAGGAAGTGATATTAATATTCATTTTTTTTATTTTCTGGTATTGACATTTTTTTTCAAAAAAAATCTTATTTTAATCTTAACTTCCTAATCCATATAAGTTTTGTATTTTAAATTAAATCTATGAAATTACAATTCAAATTTCACATCTCTATTAAAAATAAATTTAAAATAACCAAACAATGTGGACGTATAGTTTCACTAAAATTGAACAATTTAACTTGAATTTGAATTCAAATGGTTGGTACAAAACAAGTTTGAATTGAGTTTCTTATTTCTTTTGAAAATTCTTCCTCAAAATAATTTTCAAACTTGAATTATATCGGTAATTGACACTTGTCACAATATCGTTTTGTTTTTCTAATTCTATATAAATAGATTAAATATATTTTCTAATATCAATAGTTATTTTTTCTTTTAAAATATTCTATTTTTAACTCTACATTCTAATGCATATATATATATATATATATATATATATATATATAATGAGTACTAAGTAAAGTACTACAATATGAGATTTGAAGAGAGTGCATTATAAGAAGCACTCTCTACAATATATGGGATTTTGAGATACTTGAGTGAACACAAATATGCCCCTCTCTAAGAGGTAGAAAAAAATATTTTGGATTCATATAATATTATAATTTAAACTAAAAATATATAGTAATTCAATATTAAGAGTGGTCATAAACTTAACTAAACATCATTCTCTCTGTTCCATATTAGTTGCCTATGTTTTTCTTGACACAATGCTAAGTAATCAAAAATAAAAAAGATAACTTTTACTAATTTGCCCCAAAACTTTTTTTATCTGAAACTTCAAAATCTTGTTTACACTTTTAAAAAAGAATTAATTGTAAGATAAATTGAAAACATTGTAATTAATTTCTATCTTTATTTCATAAATTGACAATTAATTTGACATAACTATTTTTATTAATGTGAACAGTTAATATGAGTCAATGGTCACTCTAGCTTCACGAGACATTGGTAACGTCTAGGTACACTTTATTCTTCCTAGACCCCACTTATGAGATTTCACTAGGTATGTTATTATTATTATTATTATTATTATTATTATTATTGGACTATTAATATGAGACATAAAAAGTATAAGTTAAAAATTTATTTTGAAAAGAAGAATAGATAACAAAACTAATATATATATATATATATATATATATATATATATATATATATATGATAGAATAATATTTATTAATATGAATAATTGACCTTTTCCATTAACTTAAAGTAAAGTATATATTTGTATTACTATTAATATTACTAATTATTGTCATTTTCATGAGATAATTTTCTTTGTTATTATCTATAACAATTGTTAATTTTATATAACAATCGTTGTACTTGTTATATATATATAAATATATATATGTAAAAAAGAATATTGTATTTGTTAATTTTAAAAGAAGGAAAAGCAATAACTATAAAAGCAAAGCATTAATTTCACAAAAAATAACTCTCCAGACGTCTCTCCCTTCCCCATTTAGATCCAAAAACTCAAATCAAAAGTTTCCCCCAAAATTAAAAATTGCCAAATATCAAAGTTCCCCCCCAATATTTTAAAACCCATTTAGTAAATATCGAGATATCATTTCCACTCTTCCAATATCCTTCTTGTCCGCCCCTTTCCCATCTATTCAAATTTTTTTCTAATGTTCCATTATTTGTTTTCTTTTGTAGGTTTTACATAGCATTCTCCAAGCAGATGAGATAAGTTTTCACAATATGAAGTTTTTATTTACTTTGTCGTATGATCTAAGTTTTCTATTTATGTATAGGTTCAAGAAGAGATTAAACCACAAATAATTGATCATACACAATTATGTTCCATATGTTTGCAAGAGATTATTGTCCTAGCTTGAGTCGATTGCTATTACAATGGATTGTATATGTTTTTTTATTTGCTAAATATTTTTGTAAAAATAAAGGGAAAATGCACAAGTACCTCCTAGATTATGACCGAAATTCCAGAGAGACACCTAAACTTTACTAGAGTCTTATTAGACGTCGGCAAAAGTTGTCTATGTTGATAAGTGTTGAAAGTGTGAAATGATGCTCCTTGCTAATGGATGCTTTGATTGTTGATGTTTTGATCATGATCTAAGTGTATTATATGATGCTAAGTGAGTCCTGGTTGTTCTTAAAATTCAAGTGTCATTCGAGGACGAATGTTATTCCGAGTGGGGGAGAATATAACGCCCCAAAATGAACTAAGGTGAACTAGAGCCTCATGGTTGTTTCTTGAGTTAATTTTAAGTTAAACGGAGTTAGTTTGGTGTCCTTAGGCAGTGTGCAAAGTTTGGTTAAGTTTTGAGTTCAATCGACCAAAAACGTCCATGACGTTCGGATGGTATGCCTTAGAATGTACTTCTATGTCTTGGCGAGTTTGGATGAGTTTTATGTGTTCGTTTTACTTGAAACCTGCGTCGGATGTTCCTTAGACCTAGACGACTTAGTTTAGGGGTTTGACGTCCCGGCACGACCCCACCTAGGACCCACAAGGGGCCCTAGATGAAGGGCCCAAGACTTGGGAAAAGTCTGCCCATCAGTGGCTCACGACGACCATGGCGACGGTCCGTTGCAGTCAGGACGGTCCGTCGATCCAGGGCGTCGCGAGTGACAGAGAGTGAAAACTTGGACAGGCTCCAGTTGGAGCCAAGTGTTCCTCGACGGGACCCCATGACGGTCCGTGGTGAACGTGATGGTCCGTCGAGGAGGTCTCATCGACGAGGCCTGCCAGTGCACGACTTAAGGCTGCCAACTTGGGGTGTTTTATGTAAATACACCCCAAGTCTTATAAGACCCTAGGTGTATAATTTTGGTGTTTTTAGGTTATATTAAATTAGTTTTAAACCCTAGACCTAGACAAGACCCTCTCACTTCAAGATCCAACTCTCTCTTTCTCTCAAGAAAACTCTCTCAACTCTCTTGGAAGCTAGAAGTCAAGGAAGGATAGGAGGACGGATTGGGACTTGTTTCTTCATCAAATTCGTGGGTTTCTTTCTCCTAAAGGTATGGTATCCATTCTTGAATACCTTTCCATTCAAGAAGCCAACTTCCAAAATGGTTTTCAAAAAGGGGTTTTAAACTCAACTTCTTCTAAACTTTGATTTCTACTATGGGTCTTCTTGTAACTAAGTTCTAATGGTTTAAATGTATTTATCTTGGTTTGAATAGATGGTTTTGATGTTAAAACTCCATGAAACTCTTGTTTATGCATACTTCAATTTTTGACTTGAAAATGGGTTATGTGAGCATGATTTGAGTAGGGTATGAACTTGGGTCTTCTTGTATTTGTCATGTTGGTGTAGCTACTGCCCTAAGGGCCTTAATATGGTGAAATATTGATAAATTGCTTATGGGTAATGATGGTTTGATTTGTTGATGAGTTGTTCTCATTGTATAATTCTTATTATGAATTGCTATTTGAGTGGTATGGTCCACCTTATGGGTGGCGGTGCTAATTGATGAACTTGATGTTACTTAGTATGGTTTGAGTATGTGATCTTGAAGGTCTAATATGTGAAATGAAGATATATTGGAAATTGGTCTTGTGTTGTGTTTGATGTAGCTTGAATAGTATGTTTGACCTAGTTTATGTCTAAATGAAGTATATGATTATGAGAAGTATGTAGAGTGTGTAGCTTGATTAATCAAGGTTAAAGTATGAGTAGAACTTGATGATAATGAAATGATGCTTATATGCAAGGTGTGCACATGTACACACACACTCTTTTAAGATTTGTATTATGTCAAGTTGAGCAAAAAGGGGAAATCTTGAGGTGGACACACTTCGTGAGTTGAGATGTAGTGTCTAGTAACAACCTCTCCATTTCCTAGTGAGCTTCCTATGATAGACTTTTATGTTGAGAAATCCGTGTGGAGTTATGCCTAGCACCGAGAGGATATGAAGGGGATGTGGATTGCACTTCGTTAGTTGAGATGTTGTAATCCAAAGTACCTCTTGAGATGAGTACTCCTCGTTAGTAGAGAGTGAGTTACTTAGTAACAATCTCCTTATCCCTTAATTATGTGCCCGCATAGGTGTAGCTATTGGAAAAGCCATGTAAACGCTAAGAAGCATGACCTTACACTAGGCAAGTAAGGATCCCTCATCCGATAGGGGTTAATATCGGGATTCCATGTCTAGCTCTCATGGTCTTTGTCGGTTAAGCTAACTCCCACAAAAGAATTGATTTGAAACTAATTATCTTGTGTATTGTTGAAATTGTGTATGTATGTCGTGAAGTGCTCAATCCACATTAGTTACCAAGTAGGAGCATTGAGTGGGAGTAGTAGTATGGGATGCTATTCTCACATTGCACTTGGTGTGACCTATACCTACTATGGGAGAAAAGTACCTTCATGAAATCCGTGTGAATGAGTACTATGGTGTAGTGTTATGGAGGATTATTGTGGAGTACTTGAGTAAATGGAATCCATTAGGAGTACTAAGTGGGAGTGGTAGTATGGGATGCTACTCTCACATTGCACTTGGTATGACCTATATTTCCATGAGTGTTTTGCATATGATGAGCCAAGGGCGTGGATTTGATTTCTAACGAAGTAAGCCTAAGATTTGGTAGTTCTAAGGGTCGCTTTGGTGTGCTTTGAAGGGAGGTGTAATGAGAGTCCCTTCTTGGCTCACCTTAGGGAGTCTTAGAGTAACCTTGGGTTAGGGCAACTTCAAAGAAAAAGAGTTCATATGACTTGGACCGTGCCATTCACTGTAAGGTCTCCATTGTAAGAATTCAAAATGTTCACTATGATGCTTTATTCAATTTTATTGCAAGTTTAGCAAAGTTAATTGAAATGTTCCTTTTGTTTAATTTAAGTTTGGTAAGATAGCCATAAAGTATTAATTGTTGATTCTTATGTGGGTTTGCTTCTAGATTCATGAAGGTTATATTTGAATTGCATAAAAAGCTATCCTTACTAAAATGTCCCTTTTTGCATGTTTTTGCATATGCCATACTTAGTACATTGTTGTACTAACCCCATACTTTTTATACCTTATGAGTATAGGTTGGAAGCCTTTGGAGGATCGAAGTTGAAGCTTGGGAATTCTATCTCTCAAGACTTGGGTATGTCCTCATATATTCGAGGACATAGTTTTTTTATGTTTCTTAGTTTCCTTATTAAGACTTAAAAATGTATTTACTCTATTGTAAAGGGCCGTGTCCCTAAGATTCTAAGTCGTGTCTTTAAGTTGGCTTGTGATGATAAGATTTCCTAGTATTTATGAAAAGACTCCTTTATTTATTATTATCGTGAAAAGTTTTAATTCCGCACTACTTTTCATGCTTTATGTTATGAATGCTAGTTAGAGGGCTTGTACGAGACCCCAAAGGGGTCAAGTACGCCCGGTCACGATTCGAAGGTTTTCCCTAACTTCTAGGGGGTGCTTTCGGGTCGTGACAAGACTAAGATGGAATAAATACACCACAAACGCTCACATGTCCTAGAGAGTGTGCACATTCTCTTGAAGGCAAGTGATGAGTGCACACATTGGACACATGTCATTTTTTAATTGGTCACTTTGTAATTAGTTAGTAAACATATTTGTTGATAATAAAACTTATATATATTTAATTATTTTTATTTCTTTCTTTGTAAAATATTTATTTACTTTCTTTTAAATTTAAATTTTTTAATTTATTATCTTTTCTCTTTTAATTATTTTTAATAAATTGTGTGTATTTAAAAAAAATAGAAGTGTCCTTTAATTTTAATGTTTTAATATTATTATATTTTATTTGATTTTCTTCACATATTTTGATATCCGTTCAAAATTAACTTATTTTAAATACAACAAATATGAAATCAAATCAAAACGAAAGACACAAAAAAAAACTCAATAGAAAAATAAAAGAGAAAAAAATGAATGTAAGTAAAAAAAATTAGTTTCGATACAAGGTAAAAAAATGTTAACTTGATTTAAATACAAGATAAAAAATAAGAATATTTTTTTTTAAAAAATACAAAATATTATTTTAAAAAAATTAAGAAATATTTTTTTATTTTTTTGGAAAAAAATTAATTTAAAATAATTATTTACACACATGGCGGGCTAGTGTGTACAAACACAACCAACTTGGGTGGTTGAAGGTGCCACATTATCACAAAAGGTGAAAAAAGTACGAATAAAATGAGTTCAGGGGGTAATAGGATCTTAGTTATGTTAGTTGTGTCTCTGAGATTTCGGTTATAGACTAGAGGGGTACTTATGCATAATCCCAAAAATAAATGAACGTAGATAAATATATCTTTTCCTTGAAATTTTAAATCATTACGTTCTTGGTGCTAAAATTTTAACCATTTTTGATAGGCATATTTATGAAATAAGAGCATATAAATTACAATTTGGGACCGATGTTGATCAAGATAAGGTGCAATTGAAGATTGTAGAAGGAGAGATAAGAAAAGACTATGTTGCTTTGGACTCAAACAAGATGATTTCTTACAAGAATTGTATATTTTGACTTATCTTAAAATTGTAGAATGCAATTATATGTAAGTTGAGAATTATTTTGGAATCTCAAAAATGTATTTGTGGTTACATTATGTAACTTTTTTTTTACTAACAAAGCTTTTGGAAAATCCTTTCAACTTTGTAGTAACAAAATTGTTGAAATTTATTTTTTAGAAACATCATAAAATTCTTGTGATTAATATTGTTTATGTCAGTTTTCTTTAATTTATAGCAATGGCTTTTTGTAATTATGACAATCTATATATAATTATAAAAAATAAGGCGATACATTTTCACTTTTCATACCAAAATTAAAATATTAGCTAATTTATGTATTTCATGGGAAAAAAGTTTGAAATCTTAGCTTTGTGAAAAAATATTTGTGGCAAATGCTTTAATTTTATAGCTATAATTTTTTAAGATTTGTAGCAAAATACAAGTATCATTGCCACAAGATTAAAAATATAACATAGCCACAAACTTTAATTTTCTTCGCAAATAAATCAAGTCATTTGCTACAACAGAATATACTATGTCTACAATATAAGACGTGCTATAGATTTTATCTGTTGTGGCAAAAGAGTAAAAATATTTTGCTACAAGTATATATTGTGTAGCAAGAATTATGAACTATTATAGCTACAACACAATTGTTTTAGTAGCTATAAGTATAAGTCCTTAGCCACGGACCATGTAAAGTCTATAGCTAATTTTTAGTCACCCTACATCTTGCCACGAATGTTACGAAAAAATAATTTATGGCTAAAGCATTTGGCTACAAAAAATTTCATATTTAGCTACAATATGTTTTTTAGCTTTAAATGTATTTTCTTGTAGTATATGTATCGGTAATAATTAAGTAGCTTGATCACTGAAAGGTTGCCCGATACAT
This sequence comes from Solanum sitiens, assembly GCA_016801875.1. Classification (NCBI taxonomy): domain Eukaryota; kingdom Viridiplantae; phylum Streptophyta; class Magnoliopsida; order Solanales; family Solanaceae; genus Solanum; species Solanum sitiens. The sequence goes on from JABWTJ010000628.1 coordinate 62,182, forward strand.
ATTTTGATAGTCTACGGAAAAGCAAAATCAAAGAAATAAAACATCTCATGTTTCTCTCACTTGTGATTTCTTCTTCTCTTTAAGACAACAACTTAGCATGGGATATAGCTTTGTCAGTCAGACTTAGGCTCACGCTATCCATTTTCAATAACATTCGGTTGATAGCAAGCTAAGGGATGTTCTGTGAAGTTTTCAGTTGTTAGCTGAATAAGAAGAAAAGTGTCGCCAACAACACTTGCTAAGGATAATCTTGATCTTATGCATTCCCCTTTGTATTCACTTTACTTTACTTCTGTCCTAGGTAAGTCTCCCACTACCCTTTAATACGACTTCTACCATCATTCTAATGACCCCCCACCCTGGCAGTACTTAAAAAGAAAAGGAATGATGCACCACTACTTTAACATGACATCATTTACATCTGTGAAAGAGTTGTCCGGGCATGTTTAGAAAGTATAGGAAAAAGCTAAACGGCAGAAATAAAGCATCTTCTTGTCCTCTCACTTGTGACCCTAATGATCTGCCGCTGCCATCTCAAAAATAAAAATGACCGGTACAACACTACTTTAATATGACATTATTTTCTTTTGTATAAATGGTAGGCAATTCCCCGTACAATGTATTTTCCTACAAAAGCAACATGACATTCTTACTGATGCAATATTTACCCATGCCCATCAATTTTCAAGCTTATTTCTCCCGAATTCTCTATACAATATACTTTACCCTAGCAGTTACTTCTCGATATTGTTGCTTTCGACATCTACTGTTTGCCTTCATACCAAATTCTGCAACTAAAAACAACCAATACGCTAAGTTTATAGGCTTACATGTCTTACCGGATATTTTATTATGTTGATCTATGTTTACTCCATGACCACGATATAGGACCACTCAAATTCATTCCAGATGTTGTGCTTCTTCGCCTTAGAAGCTTCGCTGTAACGACCCATTTTGTCGTTTGAGTGCTACAACTTTTTATTTCATAAAACAATCTTTCTATAAATTCTAAATGTATATTTTGGACTATTCTTAACAATAATTATATAGTAAGGGGTAATTTTTATAATTTATTTAGTTGGTGGTTAAGGAAAATAACATTTGAATTAGTGGTGGACTACTTTCACTATTCTTATAATAGTCATATAATAATTATGGTAAAAGTAATCTAAAGAAACGAAAAGATAGGAAGAGGAGAAAAAGAGAGAATGGCGTCGAACGAAACCAAATTTGAAACAGCGGCTTCAGATTGGAAAGGTTTGGAGGCATTGAGAGAAGAAACGTATTGAAGAAGTAGCTTGCTTAACTTCGGTTCTTCGGTGGAGGTAGGTTATGGTTTATTCTATTTGATAGTAAACTCTTAATAGTGATTGATATGCATTGAATGATATTGTGAAGTTTTCTATGTACTTGATTGTGTGGCTTGGTTGTGTGTTTTGTGATTGGTCTGAAATCCTGAGACCGTGGAATTTATATTCTTGACCCATCTTTATCGAAGTGATGCCTTGAATAAAGAAGGCTTGATGAAATATTATCAATGAATTGAAAGTAGTGATAATAAATGATAAATTAATGATATTATTGGATTGGAGTGTCACGTTCCAACACGGTATAATTGGATCGGAGTGTCACGTTCTAACACAATATAATTGGATCGGAGTGTCACGTTTTGACACGGTATTTTTGGATCAGAGTGTCACATTTCGACACGGTAATTTTGGGTCAGAGTGTCATGTTCCAACATGGTATAATTGGATCGGAGTGTCACGTTCCGACACAGTAACATTAAAGGAGAAACATATTGAATAAACGGACTGTACTCAAGCTGAATGAACTCAATTCCCAAAATGGTTTGGTTTGGAGGTATGAGCCCTCATGTGTGATCTTGACATTGTTGACTTATTACGTCCTTAATTTAGCGTTGTTGACACTAGTTAATGTTGTTTGTTGCTTATCACCTGTTAAGTGTCATAGTTGATTTTATGCTATTATTCTTTGTATATTAGTTGCTATTTTTGGTTGACCGCTGATACCTACTCAGTACATGTTGCCCTGTACTGAGCCCTACTTGTGTTTTTCTTTGTTTTCCTTTTATGGAGTGCAGCGAGGGTACTATCGACTTTGAATCGCCCTCAATTCTAGCTAGTCTCAGCATATTAGGTTCAAGGGGGAGCTATTCATTCAAGCTTGTGTTGGATTATCTCGGTTATGATCTGATGTCCTTAGTTTTCGGACATATATTATTTTATTCATTTGTTTTGGTGTCTGTAGTATCCTTAGATTTAGTGTTTGAAGATTAGATGTCCTTGATGTGATGAATTTCAGGTTTTGGGGATGATATGTAATAGGATTAGAGGTTTATTTTATTGAACACTTGATATAAGTTGGGGTTGATTCGTTGGTTCGCCCACCTATGAGGTTAATTGTGGGTGCCACTCACGACTCAATTTGGGTCGTGACAAACTTGATATCAGAGCCTTAGGTTCGGTGATCTCATCACACAAGGACAAGTCTAGTAGAGTCTTGTGGAACGGTACGGGGACGCCTTTACTTTTCTTCGAGAGGCTATAAGACTTTAGAAAAACTTCATTCCTTCTTTCTTTCGTGCTACTACTTGAATCCTATTGGTATCTAGGTGATACAAATTGGTATCTGAACTTCTTAACTTTGTTTCACATATGGTTAGTACTAGAGTATTAGAAGTTGAAATCGCAAAAACTAGAAGAAAAAAAAGAAAAGAATGTGCCCTTCGAAATAAGTATATTTTCTCAATTGATTACAGGGTTTGTAATGACTAGTGATCAACATGATTTTTTTTAAGTTCATAAAGTTGAATTCTTCATGGGTATTGATTATGAAGATGATTTGCTTTTATTGTTGATTATTTGAGTTGTTTCATAAAATGAATATAGTGAAGAGGTTTAGTGTTGAGTTTTGACTTACTAATTTCTGGGAGACGCAAAATGTGGTGATAGTCTTATGTTGAGTACTGACCAATAAAGGCACTGCCTATGATTTGAAAGCATTTTTTTGTCTTCTTCATGGTGAAGTATATATCCCGTACTTTGAAGGATAGGAGGTAGACGGGGTAAAGCTAGATGACTTTGCTAATGTCTGAACATTCAAGAAGTTTCGTAAAGGATGGATAGATAATAAACACCATTACATTGAAAATACACTTAGTAAAGTTATCATAGCATATATGGGTTGCTTAGCGAATGATAACATTATGTTGAGGCAAGTGAGGGCAGAATCTCTATGATGATTTCATTAATTAAGTATATATATTAAAAAAGTCATGATACGATTACCACAATAATATAGATGTTTAATTTGTTAAAGTTATGATGTGTGTTGGTTTTGTTATCGACCTGATCTAAGAATGAATTTAATAATGTTTGGATCTATTCAATGGATTGAAATGTGTTAGCTATTGGTGTACGATCTTCTCGATAGGTAACATGTGTTCTGGTGATGGATATAATGAACTTTCAAGTTGTGGTAATATTGTTATAAAAAATGAATAAGTCGATTGTCAAGTGTGAATACTAATTACTTCAAGAGTTGTCAGTTATAGGACGTGTTCAGATAATGAGTTTTGGTGTTGCATTCACATTTGAGAAGCCAACTAGATAGTTACTACAAACGCTTAAGTTAAGCTTTATTTTTATGAAAGATTTTAGTTGTGAATCTTTGGTATGGTATTAATGCAATTAGGTTGTGAAGTATGCAATTAGGTTGTGAAGTATATCTTGAGGATTCTAACGTAGTACTGGTGATTTTATCTTAAGCTTCAAAGGGTGGATTGATACCGAAAGAACAAACTTATGGATAAAGAAAGTCCTAGTGAGTAAACTTAGGTGAATGGAAAAATTTTTTTAGCTAGAAAGTGCATATAATATTTAGGTTAGTCCCTTGAATTTGATGGTATAACCGAGTTTGAGGTGCCATGTCGATGAAAAATGTTTATTTTGTGGTGATGAAAAGGGCTAGCTGAGTAGTATGGTAATAAGAAATCATGATGAATTGATCCAGATGCAACTATCAAATACAAATTGTTGGTTAAGCAAATTTTATATGGTAACAATGACTTGTGAGTATCTAAGGTTGTAATTTTCTACTAATATTGTGAGTAACGTGAATGTATGAAATTTTTTAGAAGATGTTGGGACACCGCTCAATAGAATTTAAAGGATCTAAAGTCTTAAATGAAAAGAATTAGTGGGATGTAGTTTAACTTTAAGAAGAACGAGGGAACAAGAGTTTTTACTTTGATTCAAAGGCCAAAGATGTATCTTAAGAAATAAGTGTGCATACGTTCAGCTCAAGTGTGATGATAAGGGTTTTCTTGTAGTTTTGAGTTTTTAACGGCTACGGTTGGATTTTTAGCGAAGGATATGATAAGATTGATGAACAGGCGATTGATGATAAATTAAGATACGTGAATTCATAAAAATCTTTAAGGTATGATCTATGTTGATAAATAAGGAGATTGAGTTACACAGGTAAGTTTACAATCCAAGTTTTTCATTATAAGTCTACATTCGTAGAGTATTTTATCTAAGATATGGATTGGTAAGATAAGAAATGATCGATCGTATCGAGTGTTAGGCATTTGGACTGACTTATGCATGTTGGAGTAGCAAAGTTAAAAGACCTAAGGAAAAGTTTCACTTAAAAGTGTTGGTTTAAAGTATAAGGTGAAATGTCATGGATTGTTGGTACAAGGATGAGATCAGTAAGCGTGCTAGAGAAATTAACAAGAGTCTGATATATTAAAGGATCGAGATATTTAAAATTAATCACCATGAGACCTCTCGTATAAATCCTTGGGGTGTAGTTGAAAGTTGTATTGATTTTACCAATGAGTTTAGATAGGACTGTGAGATGTGAACTAGTTCAGTACCGACTTACTAGGAGTTTATAATTGACTTTTATAAAGATTGAGTTTTGATTTGGGTGACAAATAGTGAGGTATGAAAATTTAGTATTTTACATGGGGTTAGATTGCTCAAATTAGGATATATGACTTAAGAATGATGTAAAAGGTGAGGTATAATGCTACATGGTTATTAAGAATAGAGTTGGGTTAATACTGCTCTATTGATGAGACTACATAGAATGTTAAGGTGTGTTACATAGACATTTGATGGTGAATAGAGGTTATGAATTTATAGTATACAGAATAAATTGAGTGACAAATAATTTCCGTATGTGTTGGCATGAGGTATGTAATGGTTTAAAATGGTAACTAAAGCATGGTATGTGAAAGTGGTGTGAAGTTGACTTTGAGTGTAATTTAATAGTTTTATCTCGATAGAAAGGTACTATCGCATTTGAAATTAGTGTAATTAGCTTTGTTTGGGACTCGTATTTGTCATGAAATGCTTAAATGGAAAGAGAGATAGCCATAGTTTGAACATGTATTTGATAAGGATACTTTAATACTAATGATGGTTTGGGAGTAAGGTAGATGATTATGATGTTTTGCTATTATTAAGAGTGTTGACTTTAATGGATGTGGGATTCAATAAATCAAGTATGTGTGCAATTATAATAGGGACTAAATTGGTGATTGTGGGTAACTAGAAAATCAAAGAGATAGAATCAGATGATTGAAAATGTTTGATATGGGCACTATGGAAGGACTTAGAGTTATTCGACCTTGGTTATGTACATATTTACGTGACCAACTACTTCATTCCGGGTGTGGTTTAGAGTATGATTCACTTTCTATGTCTATGTGTGTTTTCGCTTCTATGGGTGAGTCCCTAGTAGGGGATCAGATGTACATATTTTTTTTTGTCCTCCCGGTAAAGTTTCATCCTTGGTTAGACTTATTCATTCTAATTATGGAAGATTTCGTGTTGTTTGAGATAGTTGAAGTATGCTAGTGATTCTAATCACACAACTTTGCTTATGAGAATTTATAGCAGAGCTATCATGCAAATTTACAGTTATTCAATACACTTAAGATTTATCTCATCATCGGTATCATGTTTTAGGTATGTGTGGTTGAATGTGAGGACCATTAGGTCTAGTTTTATCATTCTTAAGGTTTGTCTATAATAGTTACTAATCTAGCATTCCGACAGTGTTGTTAGAAGTTTTGTATGCTTGGGTGTAAAACTCGATGGTGGTTACTTGATCATTTCTATCTTTGGATCGGATGATTTCAATTCTCCTTGATGATTATTTGATGTCTAAAGATCATAATTTTATAGGTTAAGCTCGAGAAAATATTATGTTATGAGGATGTAATCTTGATATGTTCTGTGATGGTTGATGAATTACGAGTATGTGATGGTTGGTTCGGGTTCACTCCTGGTTGTAACCAATAGTGATTCATGATTTTAGCATAGTTATGTTAGAAAATATTTGTCCTGATGGTTTTGCCAAGGTCTATGGAAGAATCGATCAGTTGAAAAGTCTACTTGAGAATAGTTTTGTTGTTAGTTGAGCTTTCATACAATAAGAGTTATCATTCGAGTACTGAGATGGCACCATTTGAGACATTGTATGGGAGGAGGTGTAGATATTCAGTTGGTTGATTTGACACTTTTGGAGATGAGACAGTGAGTACTTATATTTTCAAGGAATCATTGAGACATGAGGTACTCTTCCTTACCCTCACCTTCGTTTGATCGTTCGAGGGCGAACAATGGGTAAATTGGTATCTAATGTAACGACCCATTATGTCGTTTGAGTGCTAAAGATTTTTATTTCATAAAAGAATCTTTCGATAAATTCTAAATGTATATTTTGGACTATTCTTAACAATAATTATATAGTAAGGGGTAATTTTTATAATTTATTTAGTTGGTGGTTAAGGAAAATAACATTTGAATTAGTGGTGGACCACTTTCACTATTCTTATAATAGTCATACAATAATTAGGGTAAAAGTAATCTAAGGAAAAGAAAAGATAGGAAGAGGAGAAAAAGAGAGAATGGCGTCGAACGAAACCAAATTTGAAACGACGGCTTCATATTGGAAAGGTTTGGAGGCACTGAGAGAAGAAACGCATTGAAGAAGTAGCTTGCTTAACTTTGGTTCTTCGGTGGAGGTAGGTTATGGTTTATGCTATTTGATAGTAAACTCTTAATAGTGATTGATAGACATTGAATGACATTGTGAAGTTTTCTATGTACTTGATTGTGTGATTGTGTGGCTTGGTTGTGTGTTTTGTGATTGGTCTGAAATCCTGAGACCGTGGAATTTATATTCTTGAACCCTCTTTATCAAAGTGATGCCTTGAATGAAGAAGGCTTGATGAAATATTATCAATGAATTGAAAGTAGTGATAATAAATGATAAATTAATGGTATTATTGGATCGGAGTGTCACCTTCTGACACAGTATAATTGGATCGGAGTGTCAAGTCCGACACGGTATAATTGGATCGGAGTGTCACGTTCCAACACGGTGATTTTGGATCGGAGTGTCACGTTCCGACATGGTAATTTTGGGTCAGAGTGTCACGTTCCGACATGGTATAATTGGATCGGAGTGTTACGTTCCGACACAGTAACATTAAAGGAGAAACATATTGAATAAATGTAATGTACTCAAGCTGAATGAACTCAATTCCCAAAATGGTTTGGTTTGGAGGCATGTCATGTGTGATCTTGATATTGTTGACTTATACGTCCTTACTTTAGCGTTGTTGATACTGGTTCATGTTGTTTGTTGCTTATCACCTGTTAAGTGTCATAGTTGATTTTATAATATTATCCATTGTATATTAGTTGCTATTTTGGGTTGGCCGATGATACCTACTCAGTAAATGTTGCCCTGTACTGAGCCCTACTTGTGTTTTTCTTTGTTTTCCTTTTATGGAGTGCAGCGAGGGTACTATCAACTTTGAATCGCCCTCATTCTAGCTAGTCTCAGCATATCAGGTTCAAGAGGGAGCTATTCATTCAAGCTTGTGTTGGATTATCTCGGTTATGATCTGATGTCCTTAGTTTTCGGACATATATTATTTTATTCATTTGTTTTGGTGTCTGTAGTATCCTTAGATTTAGTATTTGAAGATTAGATGTCCTTGATGTGATGACTTTCAGGTTTTGGGGATGATATGTAATAGGATTAGAGGTTTATTTTATTAAATACTTGATATAAGTTGGGGTTGATTCGTTGGTTCGCCCACCTATGCGGTTAATTGTGGGTGCCACTCACGACTCGATTTGGGTCGTGACATTTGCGTTCTGCCCTCCGACCAATGAAATCCAATTCCTCCAAAAAAATGTCCCGTAAAATTATAACTTAGACCATTCACTTATTTTACTCTTCACAATCGGCGTTCCATTTTTTAGTTGATACAACAATTGAATTACCTGCAACCCCTTCCCCAACATTTTGTTTATTTAAATAAATAAAGTTAAGATTTCACAATTATGGATGTTCAGATAACTCGACATACAAATGAGGATTCGTGGTGGAGATGAAATGTGATTGCCGCTGAACATAATTACAATTCGTGTTCTACATGCCAAAGCCAATCCAACAAATGATGAATATATTACAATTCATGCATCAGAGGTAAGTAGTTTATACAATTCGAATCAATATAACGGACACTAACAAACCAAATGATCAGGGAAAAACTTAAAGAGGATGATATGGAAAATGGTTGGACATGCGAGAGACCAATGCTAGAATAAAATTTAATGTCAAGAAGCAACTCAACCACTAAGACAAGAAGGAAAAATAAATAGGGGTTTGCATATAAGCTTATAAAAACACGAGATATGGGAAATAGTTCAATACCAAATGATTTCACTTGCACTTCAGTGTATATGGTAGTAATGCTTAACAACTTAATGGGAATTCCTTCAATAGTTGGTGTGGTCTGCTTTATTTTTTGATGTGCAAATATTTTTTTTACTACTTGAATAGCTTAAAACAATTACTTCTTCAATACAATCAACTGAAGCTTATGATGAATAGGTATGTAGTTGTCTATTGAGGAATAAGAAACATTGAATTGATTCATTAGGATTGAAGATACTCACATCTCCAGACGGAGATACTAGTACCTCTCCAAACACTACAAACAATGTGCAACCAAGAGAAGGTCAACCTGTGCAACTTGATATTGATATTGGTAGTAAATATTATAGTTCTGATGAGGCTATCTATGATAGAGAAGATTGATGTAGTCCGCTGATTTGCGTGGATTGGAACGGTACAACATATGCAACTTGCTATTACTTCTCCTTCCAAAAATGCAGTATTGGTTTCTCTTTGTACCTCACTTTTGGATGAGTCGTCATCTATCAAACTACAGGTAATCTTGCTATCTTCTAACTACATAATTTGGGGCCATAAGATTTAATTACATGTTCTATAGCTTTCTCTGCAATGAGTTTTTTTAGCAATATGACTGAAGCCAACGAACTTTGTCCTAGTAACTATGTCCCATATTCATTCCAATAGGGTGCTGTAGAGTCGACAACAAAACAAAGTGAGCCGAGGGAAACACTTCGTTGGGTCAGACTCTATCTTCTATATATGGTATTCTTCCACTGCATGTCATACAGATGCATATTAGGACAACGTAATTTATACACATTTGGAGTTGCTTCATAAATTAGAAGATACCCTTATGGGAGTTGCTTCATCAATTACAAGATTTCCTTACTAAAAAGGGTGTACAGAGTCTAAATAGAAAAGGGATCATGAATAACCAAGGGTAAAATTAAAGAGGATCACAATCAATATTGTAAACATGCGTTTGGAGAAAAAGAAGGATAGTTGGTGTTTCTGTTGGTTTGTGCTTTTATTTTCTTGGTTCCAAATAAATTTTGATAGCTGAAAACATTTTAATTTGTTAGAAAAAATAGTCAGAGTTGACAATTGATTTGGCACCCTGTAGTTAGGAACTTGGTACTTTGTGGGAGCGTGGTAGTCGCCTCAAATTGAGCTAACCAAGCATCAGAAACAAGAAATAACATAAAATTAAAAGGCCGGTGAAATAGATGTGGGTATTTAAGCTTGGAGCAACGTGCGTAATAATCGATTGTATGAAGCTGGTATATGCTAATGTTGACCTTGTTCTTTTTGAATCAATAATATGATATGTTAAGTAAGGTCATGTACTAAGAATTAGATGAAAAATGCAAGTTCGTAGAATGTGCGGACAATTTCGCAAGTACAAAATTTATCATTAACCTCCTTTACACTAGCATTTAATTGAGAATGAATGCCATTATTGAGAGCCTTATGGGGGAGTTTGATTGCCCCATGTCTAGCAATAGGTATATGATAATGTTTAAACTTGTTTAATTCAAGAATAACTAGGTTGATACTTTACGAAAAATTGAGAAGTAAAAGGAATTCAAAGAAAAAGTGTCGCATCCATTGAATTACTATAATACTATGTTAAAAAGTATGTGGTTTCTTATGGAAAAATGTGTGAACTTACAATAGAATCCATCTAAAATGACAACAATTGTTTAATATTCATAATATTAGAATACTGATTAAATATAATATAAAACTATTCATTTGCTGTTAAAGAGGGACTACATGTACACAGTTGTTGACAGTCTTTTGTAAATATTAGATGTCTCAAACGATGCTTGGTCAGCATGTTGTTTAACCAGTTAATATGACAAGTTAAAATAAAGAATGAATTATTCAATGTATTATTAGGAACAATTAAATCAAACACACTCATAATAGGGACAAAGTGGGACCAACCCTTAAACCATATCGGAGTAACAAGTACAATCCAAAATCAATAAGATGTGGCCTAATTTTGGTAGATTACTCCCCGCAAAGCACATGCAATTTACCTAGTCTATTCATAATTATAAAAGAATATGAAAAGTTTCTTAATTGAGAGATGTTTGGATAGAATGACATTTGTCATAAACTCTTATCCTTTAATTTATCTATCCTAGAAAGGTAAATTAGGTAAAGTTATGGATGATTTTATAAACTCTTATCCTTAAGTTTATCCAACCTTAAAAGGTAACTCAGATAAGTGTCATGACCCGAAAGCACCCCCTAGAAGTTAGGGAAAACCTTCGAATCGTGACCGGGCGTACTTGACCCCTTTGGGGTCTCGTACAAGCCCTCTAACTAGCATTCATAACATAAAGCATGAAAAGTAGTGCGGAATTAAAACTTTTCACGATAATAATAATAAAAGGAGTCTTTTCATATATACTAAGAAATCTTATCGTCACAAGCCAACTTAAAGACACGACTTAGAATCTTAGGGACACGGCCCTTTACAATAGAGTAAATACATTTTTAAGTCTTAATAAGGAAACTAAGAAACATAAAAACTATGTCCTCGAATATATGAGGACATACTCAAGTCTTGAGAGATAGAATTCCCAAGCTTCAACTTCGATCCTCCAAAGGCTTCCAACCTATACTCATAAGGTATAAAAAGTATGGGGTTAGTACAACAATGTACTAAGTATGGCATATGCAAAAACATGCAAAAAGGGACATTTTAGTAAAGATAGCTTTTTATGCAATTCAAATATAACCTTCATGAATCTAGAAGCAAACCCACATAAGAATCAACAATTAACACTTTATGGCTATCTTACCAAACTTAAAGTAAACAAAAGGAACATTTCAATTAACTTTGCTAAACTTGCAATAAAATTGAATAAAGCATTATAGTGAACATTTTGAATTCTTACAATGAAGACCTTACAGTGAAAGGCACGATCCAAGTCATATGAACCCTTTTTCTTTGAAGTTGCCCTAACCCAAGGTTATTCTAAGACTCCCTAAGGTGAGCCAAGAAGGGACTCTCATTACACCTCCCTTCAAAGCACACCAAAGCGACCCTTAAAACTACCAAATCTTAGGCTTACTTCGTTAGACATCAAATCCACGCCCTTGGCTAACATATGCAAAACACTCATGGAAATATAGGTCATACCAAGTGCAATGTGAGAGTAGCATCCCATACTACCACTCCCACTTAGTACTCCTAATGGATTCCATTTACTTAAGTACTCCACAATAATCCTCCATAACACTACACCATAGTACTCATTCACACGGATTTCATGAAAGTACTCTTCTCCCATAGTAGGTATAGGTCACACCAAGTGCAATGTGAGAATAACATCCCATACTACTACTCCCACTCAATGCTTCTACTTGGTAACTAATGTGGATTGAGCACTTCACGACATACATACACAATTTCAACAATACACAAGATAATTAGTTTCAAATCAATTCTTTTGTGGGAGTTAGCTTAACCGACAAAGACCATGAGAGCTAGACATGGAATCCCGATATTAACCCCATATAGGATGAGGGATCCTTACTTGCCTAGAGTAAGGTCATGCTTCTTAGCGTTTACATGGCTTTTTCCAATAGCTACACCTATGCGGGCATATAGTTAAGGGATAAGGAGATTGCTACTAAGTAACTCACTCTCTACTAACGAGGAGTACTTATCTCAAGAGGTACTTTGGATTACAACATCTCAACTAAAGAAGTGCAATCCACCTCCCCTTCATATCCTCTCGGTGCTAGGCATAACTCCACACGGATTTCTCAACATAAAAGTCTATCATAGGAAGCTCACTAGGAAATGGAGAGGTTGTTACTAGACACTACATCTCAACTCACGAAGTGTGTCCACCTCAAGATTTCCCCTTTTTGCTCAACTTGACATAATACAAATCTTAGAAGAGTGTGTGTGTACATGTGCACACCTTGCATATAAGCATCATTTCATTTTCATCAAGTTCTACTCATACTTTAACTTTGATTCATCAAGCTACACACTCTACATACTTCTCATAATCATATACTTCATTTAGACATAAACTAGGTCAGACATGCAATTCAAGCTACATCAAACACAACACAAGACCCATTTCCGATATATCTTCATTTCACATATTAGACCTTCAAGATCACATACTCAAACCATACTAAGTAACATCAAGTTCATCAATTAGCACCGCCACCCATAAGGTGGACCATACCACTCAAATAGCAATTCATAATAAGAACTATACAATGAGAGCAACTCATCAACAAATCAAACCATCATTACCCATAAGCAATTTATCAATATTTCACCATATGAAGGCCCTTAGGGCAGTAGCTACACCAACATGACATACACAAGAAGACCCAAGTTCATACCTTACTCAAATCATGCTCACATAACCCATTTTCATGCCAAAAGTTGAAGTATGCATATACAAGAGTTTCATGGAGTTTTAACATCAAAACCATCTATTCAAACCAAGATAATTACATTTAAACCATTAGAACTTAGTTACAAGAAGACCCATAATAGAAATCAAAGTTTAGAAGAAGTTGAGTTTAAAACCCCTTTTTGAAATCCATTTTGGAAGTTGGCTTCTTGAATGGAAAGGTATTCAAGAATGGATACCATACCTTTAAGAGAAAGAAACCCACGAATTTTGATGAAGAAACACATCCAAAGCAGCCCTCCTTTCCTTCCTTAACCTCTAGCCTTCAATGGAGTCTTGGAGACAGTTTCTTTAGAGAGAGAGAGATGAATTTAGAAGTGAGGGGATCTTGTCTAGGTCTAGGGTTTAAAACTAATTTAATATAACCTCAAAACACCAAAATTATACACCTAGGGTCTTATAAGACTTGGGGTGTATTTACATAAAACACCCCAAGTTGGCAGCCTTAAGTCGTGCACTGGCTGGTCTCGTCGACGAGACCTCCTCGACGGACCGTCACGTTCACCACGGACCGTCATGGAGTCCCGTCGAGGAACACTTGGCTCCAACTGGAGCCTGTCCAAGTTTCCACTCTCTGTCACTCGCGACGCCTTGGATCGACGGACCATCCTGAGTGCGACGGACCGTCGCCATGGTCGTCGTGAGCCACTGATGGGCAGACTTTGCCCAAGTCTTGGCCCTTCATCTAGGGCCCCTTGTGGGTCCTAGGTGGGGTCGTGCCCGGACGTCAAACCCCTAAACTAAGTCGTCTAGGTCTAAGGAACATCCGACGCATGTTTCAAGTAAAACGAACACATAAAACTCATCCAAACTCGCCAAGACATACAAGTACATTCTAAGGCATACCATCCGAACGTCATGGACGTTTTTGGTCGATTGAACTCCAAACTTAACCAAACTTTGCACACTACCTAAGGACACCAAACTAACTCCGTTTAACTTAAAATTAACTCAAGAAACAACCATGAGGCTCTAGTTCACCTTAGTTCATTTTGGGGCGTTATAATAAGTATATGGATGATTTGATAAATTAATTAGGTAAGGATATGAATGGTTTCATAAACTTTAGTCCTTTCATATATCTAATCTAAAAAGGAAAATAAAATAAGGATATGAATTATTTTATAAATTTTTATCCATTAATTTGTTTGTCACGACCCAATCTTTCGAGTCATGACAGCACCTACCATAACTCGCCAGTAGGTAAGCCAACATGTATAGATATAACGGAAGAACTAACATTGACATAATACCAACAATAATAAAGGACTAAAAAGGAAAGCAAAACAAAAGTTGTATATGATAGGAACGGACGCCAAATGCTCACCCACATCTCAAAATTCCCAAGATACAAAAGATGGTCAGAATGATCAAAACTGGTAGTTGGTACTAGGACGCATCACAAAAAAGATGCAAAGTGCAACATAAGTACCAAAGAAAGGTACTCAGTTGGCATCGGAGGCCGAATAAGTATGAAAGGTAAAGACAATAAGAAAATATCGAATTTATACACAAACAAAGGTATGCGTGTGAAATAAAGAAGATACACAAGTATAATAAAATAAATCTAAGTACATTTAAACTAAACCTAACTAGACTAAATAAGACTAGAAAGTACACTCATGCGCAAGTTTAAATAAAACCCAAATGGACCTCTATAATCGTGACAGGTACAGAGAATAACTAATACTACAAGATTAAGACACTCAAATCCAAGTACTAAAGAAGTCAACTATGCCTTAAAACCACATTGATAGCATTTGCGCCTCAAACCTAAAGCATCACTCGCTAGCTGGAAATAATGGCCTCGAATGGTAAAACGTTAGTGTCACGACCCGAGTCTAGGCCCAGATGCGAGACAGCGTACTCGACCCAAACGGTCTCATACAAGCCTCATAACATTCACAACATTTATATACGGAAAATAGTGCGCAATGAAAACTCATTTAGACCCAAAGTTTCAAAATACTTCGTTAAAATCTTTAAGAAGACACAACGGAAGTCTAAGTCTCACATGACCATGTTAACAATGTACTTGAACTAAAGTAGGGAAATGACTCTTTACAATCGAAGAGACTAGCATTGTCTATTATATGATTAAAAGGAAAGAAATTTCCAAAAAGACACTCGTCCTCAACATATGAGGATGTACAAATTTAACCTTGGAGGAATAACAATCCAAGCACTTCAATCTCTCTGGAAGCAATCACTTTCCAAAACCGAAACTTGTAGTAGAAATAAGAGAAATATGGTTTAGCACACAAAAATGTACTAACTATGATGACCATGCAAAAACTTTCTTTGAAAGGGACATTTTGGTTAGAAACCATGCATTATGAAACTTTTTGAAATATCATGAACAATAGCATAAGATACATACAATGCAAGTATAATCATCATACAGTCATAACATCACATTTAGACAATATTCCATATAAACCATTACTTTTACCTTAAGTAACCCTCATACTATACCTTGTGCAATGCGTGAATAGGGTCCCATACCACAATCCACACCAAGGCACCACATTAAGGTCACCAAAAGTGAACTTAATATACTTCCCTTTTCACCTTTACACCATATCAATGCATAAGACACATAACAATATACAATCCATGACAAGGGAAAATAACTCATAATATAACCCAAGTATAACATGCATATAAAATAAAGCACTGGAGAGTCAACATCCTTCAATTACATCATTTAGTGGACTTTCATAAATTAGCCATTTAGACTTAGAGAGCTCACTATGACCTAGAGAGCTCACTTTGACCTTCTTAAAGCCTACTCATGCAATGCATGGATAACATCCCATACTACAACCCAAACATCATATAACTTCTCAAGAAACCATTATGCACGTCTCACATGATGGGAATAAGCATTTATCTGACATATACCACGAGAACTAGATCATGGTATCTGCTGTCATATAACCCCACACCGTAAAGATGTGGTCTACTGCCGAAAATAAGACCATATGATTTAGCTTAAGTGGATCCACTACCTAGACCTATGAGGGAACATATCTAAGATATATGTAAGACGTTCATTGAATTCCGACCTAACGTAGGGGAACTTCCGTCTTACCTTATCCTTTCAGTGCTTAGCCTACATCCTATAGTGTAGTTTCATTAGCTTACATTATCGCACTTGAGAGGGCCACCAACATTAGGCCGACCGATCCAAGGCACATTACAAGGATAGCTCATTGACTTTCCTAGAAAGGTCCACCACCATTAGGTCTACCATTTCAAGGTTCATCATTTCACACAAGAAAGGGCACCACCATTAGCTCTACCATTTCACATTGGGTCCTATACTCATCATGAAGGGATACCAACAATAGGTCTACCGGTTCAAGACATAATTTTAATACCTCATTATTCATTCATGGAAGTCTATCAACATTCGGCCCACCAATTCAAGACATTAAGACATGAGTCAAGATATATACATTATATAAGAATTGGATGACTAAGCCTACCAACCCAAGATATCCAATATTTAGTAGACAACACTTCACACTCCATCATCATCATTCATCAGTGTCAAATTGAGAAATAGTCTTTCAATAATCACACAACTACCTTTAAGACATGATCACCTTAACTTCATTAAATTCACATTCACATACTTAGTAGGTAAACACATCCACCTTTCAAGTGGATCAATATATAGTCAAGCACATTCTACTTCAACATATAATTAAGTTATAACTTGACTTCAAGGCCATGAATCTCAAATCATATACTAACAATTTACCACAATTAAGGCATAGATAATGACACAATTCAATAACCCAAAACAATTTAGACATATTCCACTCATAAACTTTCATAATCCACAAACCCACTTCATAAAAACACAATTTAGGAATTGAGATAAATAATGGGTTCATAGAATATTTTCATCATATATTATCCATTAAACACCAATACAATCATAATTTGACATGAATAACCATTTGAAATGGTTTGAAGAAAGAACCCATGAAATTGAGTAAAACCCTAGGTTTCTCATGAACTTTAACACTTTGAAAATTTACTTTGAATGGAATCTAGGACAAAAGCTAACCCTAGATAAAGGATCACCATACCTTTACTAAGATCCCCAAGAAATTTGATGAAGAAAAGGCATTGAATCCAAACCCTAGCTCTCACTTCTCCTTCTTTTTCCTTGAGTTAGAGAGAAATTGAGAGAGGAAGAACTTCTTTGATTTGATTTGGGTTTGTTCAAAAGTGACTTAATTGATGGAATTTAAAATATTAAAAGGGTTAATTAGTCGTAAATATAAACTGAGGATTATTGTAGTGAAAGACCATAAATAATATTTCATAAACAAAAATGTATATATGAGATTTTAGTTTTTGAAATCATATATTTAGAGGATGCATATGTGAAAATTATGTTGTATAAAATTATATTTAGGGCTATATACGTGATCATATATGATAGAACTGTAAAAATACATAAATACATATCATGTTTAAGTTGAGAGTTTCTCAACCTATATACACAATTGTGCTGATGAGACTCTAGAATGAAAACAAATCATTGAAGCTCAGACAAATATGAGTCAAAAGTCATATGAATATTTTTTAACCCAACTTAATATTATTATTCAAGATGTTTGGGAGTGTTTTTAGAAAGAAATATATTATACAAAAATTTATTCATAAGTATATACAAATATGATTATTTTCTTAATTGTTTGATGTTAAGATGTAATAAGACTTTTCATAAAAACTTATCCTTTAATTTATCTTACCTAGAGTGGTAAATTAGGTAAGATTATGGATGATTTCATAATATCTTATCCTTTAATATATCTGACTTTAAAAGGTAAATCACATAATGATATGGATGATTAAATAAATTAATTAAGTATATGGAATATTTCATAAACTTTTATCCTTTCATTTATATAATCGAAAAAGGTAAATGAAATAAGGATACGAGTGATTTTATAAATTCTTATTCATTGATATCTCTAACCTAAAAAGGTTATTCAAACAAATGTATGAATAATTTCATGAACTCTTATCCTTTCTTTTATCTAATCTAAAAAGGTAAATAAGATAATAATATATAGGAATTCATAAACTCGAATTTTTGTTTTAAAAAAATGACCTGAAAAGGAAAATCGGCTAAAAATGAATATTTACTTTTGTGGAAATCCTTTTAAAGATATTATACATATTATTTTCTTTTTTTCTTCAATTTGCATATAATTAATATTGTTATTATGTTAATGTAGTGACCAAAAACTTTCTTTAAATTTAAAAATCTTTTACTATCCCTTGTTTTGTGGAAAAGTCGCACCCAAAATGTAATAAAAGCCAAAAGAGCGAGACAAGCAAGTACAACTCTCACTTTTCCTTTTTCATTTGATTTGTCTAATATTTACTTAGTTCATTCTGATATGAGCTCCAACATAAATAAAATGGTTAGAATGATTTGTAATGAATCAATATAAAGCATAATTCTACTCTCAAAATAAGTAGGGCTGATGAGAAAAATGATTGTATTTCATATTTGTGCCTTAACTCGAATCAAAATGATGAATGGATTGTTTGTGTTAGGAAGTCTGAGAAGAATGGAAAAAATAGAAACATAGGAATAAAGTTAGGGATTCATCAAAGTTCCATTTTAGAATCATTGGAAAATAAAAATAAAACTTGTGGTCATCCAATTGTTCAAAAAATTGAATTGTGTAATAACGTTGGATCATCTAATTTACTGGATTTGCCTAGTAATGAAAGAAATCAAGATAATATTTTAAGTGATGATGAATATGATTACCACCCGAATTTAGATGACATGAATAAAATGGAGCACAATAAATGTCGTTGGTTCAAGGAATTCTTTGAATGTTTCAACAAGTTGACGACCCTTATGATTATTGATCCTAAGAGACAATGGCATTGCCCGGCCTGCAAAGGGGGACCAGGTGCAATTAGGTGGTTCACAAGGTTGAACTCATTGATGTCCCATACAAAAACAAAATGTGGATCTAAGTTTAAATTACACAGAGAACTTGCTCAACTTTTGGAGACTTTTGGAGGAGGAGCTACGTCTGAGGGACTGAATCTAAGATAGATAAATGTTTGTTAGTCGGAACAAGGTACTTCATATGTCAGTTCTTCTTCGTGCATGGTCTATCAATAGATGGTTAACCTTTGATCTAGTATTTGCATATGATTTTTTGTGTGAACCCTTAAAATAGAGAA
The DNA here is from genome assembly GCA_016801875.1 of Solanum sitiens. Taxonomy (NCBI): domain Eukaryota; kingdom Viridiplantae; phylum Streptophyta; class Magnoliopsida; order Solanales; family Solanaceae; genus Solanum; species Solanum sitiens. Next base: position 81,636 of record JABWTJ010000628.1, read on the forward strand.
AATTCATGTCTTTGAACATGTGTTGGCTAAATTTTGAACTCTACTCATTATTTTTAAATTTATCATGATCAATGGTAAATTCAGTTTTTTTTGTTCAACATGTTTAAAGATACTTAGATTCAGTGTCTATCCCTTAAATAGCAAACTTAAGTGTTTATGAGTTATTCTTATAATTAGTATTACTTAGTTGATCAACACAAATTTCGTGATGCGGGTCCTAGTACCAACAACTAGTGGTGATTGTTTGTGCCTTCCATTACATATTTTTGGAATCAGAGACGAGGGTGAGCACTTGGTATCATGGATAAAATTGTCTCCTTCTGTGTGTATATATATATATATATATATATATATATATATGTTTAGCTAGTCTTTTGCCTCTGAGTTGGCTTCTTGTTGTCCACTTTTGGGGTTTGTATTTTCATATTAGATAACTCTGTACCGATGATTTCTAGGTTCTGGAAGGGATTCTGTTATATATAGATTTTTGTTTGCTTCTATTTTTGTCTTATTATTTATTATTCGTGTTATTCTGTCTAGTTCTACCTTTAAACTCACTATTTGTAAATCAGAGTATAAATTGGCTTACCTATAATTGGGTTATTGTATGTTACATCACGACTCGAGAAATTGGGTCGATGCAGAAAATCTCTAAATTAAATTAAAAAAAATGGTGGGTAAAGGCGTCAAACTAGTCATAAAGATATCAAAATAAGGAGAGATTCAACTAAACGATGTCCCTGAATAAGGACACGCCAACTACAAACTATGAATGAATAATTTGAGACTAAGAATGTTCATTTTTATCTATATCACATGAAAAAATTGCACATAAGAGGTATATGATAAGTACAATGAAGGTACTAACTATTTATAAACAAAAACATATAACAAAGTGCATATTTATCATAAGTTTTTAGTGGGATCAGAGTGAAACTTCTAGTTAAACTTAAATATAAGTTGAAGAACATTATAGTTAAAGACGACCATAAATAAATATTTCTCAAGCAAAAATGTATGCATGAGATCATGCCTATATATATATATATATATATATATATCATTTCTAACTGTGGAGTTTCTCAATGAATATACACCATTGTGTTCATAGAATCTAAAATGATATAATTATTGAAGGTCTAAACAAATATGATTCACAACTTATAGAATGATAGAACCATTGAAGGTTTAGAAAAATATGATTATGAGATTTGTTTTTAACCCAACTTATTACTAATATTCAAAATTTTTGGGGGTGCTTTGTAGGAAGAAAATATATGATACAAAAATTTATTCATAATTATAAAAGAAGATGAAAGTTTCTTAATTGATGGATGTTTGGATAGAATTATATTTGTCATAAACTCTTCTCCTTTAATTTATGTATCCCATAAATGTAAATTAAGTATGGTTATGGATGATTTCATAAACTCTTATCCTTAAGTTTATCTAACCTTAAAAGGTAACTCAGATAAGAATATGAATGATTTGATAAACTAATTAAGTAAGGATATGAATGGTTCCATAAACTTTTATCCTTTCATTTATCTAATCTAAAAAGGCAAATGAAATGAGGATATGAATTATCTTATAAACTAGGTAATTTGCCCGCTCTTCGCACGGTCAAAAATAATAATTGCATTGAACTTGCAAATAATTTTTTATGAATATCCATACATCAAATATAAAGGGAAAATATGTTCTTAAAAAAATATTAGCAATATTCTGTAACGACCTGCTTAGTCGTTTTGAGCAGCAGATTTTATTTCTGGAAAACTGTCTGAGACGACGTATCCAACGACGGACCGTCATGGGCACGACGGACCGTCGAGAGTGTCTCGTTCCAAACACTTGGAATTCTTATATTTGAGTACTGAAATCGACTCTCTGAATTCTGTGACGGACCTGCAGGACGGACCGTCACAGACATGACGGACCGTTGTGAGTTTCCGTTTCAGAACACTTCAACTCTTGAGAATTGGGTACTGAGAGCAATTCTCTGAAGTCTGTGACGGACCTGCAGGACGGACCGTCACAGACATGACGGACCGTTGTGAGGTTCCGTTTCAAAACACTTCAACTCTTGAGAATTGGGTACTGAGAGCAATTCTCTGAAGTCTGTGACGGACCTGCAGGACGGACCATCACAGACATGACGGACCGTTGTGAGGTTCCGTTTCAAAACACTTCAACTCTTGAGAATTGGGTACTGAGAGCAATTCTCTGTCCGTCGTGACGGAAGTGCAGGACGGACCGTCGTAGGCACGACAGACCGTCACAGGTTGCGTAATCCCAGTCTGGGTCAAATTTCTGGGTAAGTTTTAAAGGGGAGTTTTGGACTATTCTTGCTATAATTATAAATTTTAGTGGGTCAATGTTAAAAACTCAAATCCTTGGGGGTGTAAGGAGATGACCTTGAGTTATTTAGTGGGTGGTTTCCTCATCTTTTATACCTAATTAGATGCTAAATTAGGGAAAAGAGAGAGAGTTTGGGAGAAGAAAAAATAGAGAGAACAAGGAGAAGAGAGGAACGATCTATAGAGAGAGACAACCAAGAGGAACCAAGAAGCTTGAGAGATTGCTTGTTTGATCAAGGATCCTTGGTGAAGGTAGGTTATGGTTGATACTATTTGTAGTAAACTCTTAATAGTGAATGATATGTATTGGTAGTATTGTAAACCCTTCTATATGCTTAATCTTATGCTTTCATGAATGTGATTATGTGTTTGTGATAAAATAAGCTTAATGAAGCTTTGAATCCAAAATCTTGAAGAAACCCTAATTCACCTTGTTATTGATGATGCTTGGAGAAAAGAAGGCGT
>JABWTJ010000628.1:84574-282074 GCA_016801875.1 Solanum sitiens
TCGGGTGTCACGAACCGACACGTAGTATTAGGGGATCGGGTGTCACGAACCGACACGTAGAATTAGGGGATCGGAGTGTCACGTTCCGACACATAGTATTAGGGGATCGGGTGTCACGAACCGACACGTAGAATTAGGGGATCGGAGTGTCACGTTCCGACACATAGTATTAGGGGATCGGGTGTCACGAATCGACACGTAGAATTAGGGGATCGGAGTGTCACGTACCGACACATAGTAGTAGGGGATCGGAGTGTCACGTACACATAGAATTAGGGGATCGGAGTGTCACGTTCCGACACATAGTATTAAGGGATCGGGTGTCACAAACCGACACGTAGAATTAGGGGATCGGAGTGTCACGTTCCGACACATAGTAGTAGGGGATCGGAGTGTCACGTACCGACACAAGAGGAAGAAAGATAATGAATCTTGAGAGATGTTTATATACTCAATGTAATGAACCTAATTCCCAAATGAGTGTGGTATTGAGGCTTGAGTCCTCATGGATGAACTTGGTAGTACTTATTGATGATTATAGTACTTGTTGCTACATGTTGAGTATTGTAGTTGATTTATGATATGAACTGATATATACTGTTTTCTATTTTGAGTTGGCCGATGATACCTACTCAGTACTTGTGTTTTGTACTGACCCCCTACTTGTTGTTTCTTTCTTTGTTATTTGGGGAATGCAGCAAACGTACCGTCGTCTTCAACTCAGCAGCAATTCTAGCCAGTCTTCACTACACCGGATTTCAGGGTGAGCTAATGCTTCTAGCTTGGACTGGATCTTCTCTTCAATGTCTTGATGCCTTGAACTTCCGGCATGGACTAGCCTTTTATTTATTTTAGCTTCTTAGATACTTTTAGATTTGTAACTTGAGGATAGATGTTCTTGTGATGATGACTTCCAGATTTTGGGGATAATGAGTTTTAAGTCTTCCGCTTTGTATTTTGTTCAATATGTTGGGGTTTTAGATTGGTTGGTTCGCTCACATAGTAGGATAAGTGTGGGTGCCACTCGCGGCTCGATTTTGGGTCGTGACAATTACCTACTTCATGGAGCAACCTGGAACTGAGAAATGAAACAAAATGATTAGGAAATGAAATTATATAGCGAAAAATTGATTAATATATACATACCAAAATTTAACACTCATTAAATCTTGTAGGGAGTAGGAAGCAACCCTTTCAACGATGAGAATTACTAGTTCCCTCGGAAGGGATTCAATGAATTTTTTTTTTAATCATAGTGATTTTGAATATTTGTTATTCATACTGAAAATTTAGTGAATTTGAAAAGTTGGAATAGAAGAAAAATGAGAAGTTGACTTCAAATGTATGTATTTTTTTTTTGAAAAACTATAAAAATTGAAGAGTCATGTCATTAAAGTTTTCTTTTCTTGAAAGTTGTTCCAATGTCAGTAATTAGGGACACTAATATAAGCATCACATTACACGATACTTGTTGCCACATATTTGATTTTTTTGGTACTTGTTAGATATAATTGACATATGTTGGCACATATGCAATTTTATGTTGTAAGATCTAACACATAAGTGGCATATGTTGCCACAGATTTGTTTTTTTGGTACTTGTTAGACATAATTGACATATGTTGGCACTATGCAATTTTATGTTGAAAGATCTAACACATAAGTGGCATATGTTGCCACATATTTGTTTTTTTTGTACTTGTTAGACATAATTGACATATGTTGGCACAAATACAATTTTATGTTGTAAGATCTAACACATAAGTGGCATATGTTGTCACATATTTATTTTTTTGGTACTTGTTAGACATAATTGACATATGTTGGCACAAATGCAATTTTATGTTGTAAGATCTAATACATAAGTGGCATATTTTGCCACATATTTGTTTTTTTGGTACTTGTTAGAGATAATTGACATATGTTAGCATAAATGCAATTTTATGTTGTAAGATCTAACATATAAGTGGCATATGTTGCCACAGATGCACTATTCTGCATATTTTATTATAAGTAGCAATACATAATTAAATAAATCACGCATTATATATAAATAACATCACATAAGTTTATTATAAATAAGATTAGATAATAGAGATCATCCTCAAATAAGAAATAACATTCATTAAAAGTCAACAACACAACACTTCTTATGGGGCATTTCGATTTGGGTATGTAGTTTTTTTGTGGCCAAAGTCCCTACATACGGAACACTTATTTTTTCTTGTTGGAAATGATTCGCCAACTCCACGCCGTCTCTTTTATGTCCTTCTTCCGGGTTTACTTGGATCAACATATGGTGGAGGTATTTCTCTCTGTATGATATCCGAAGGGACAATCCAAGAATCTTCAGGTGGCACCGGGTGAATTTCCTGACAATATGCCATTATGTATTTTTCTACCGAATAATATGGAGAGGAGTACAGGTAAATCTGATTTCCAAAATTGGCTCCATGTTGGGATCGAAGCGCTGCCATGGCATGTGGACAAGGTATTTTGTCCAAGTCAAAAATTCTACAAGTACAAATTTTTCTTTGTAGATCCACAGTAGCAACATCTCCATGACCAGTGACACTGAACTTGTAGTTAGCGATTTGATGGGCCAATAAGTTGTTGCCCGCGTTGACATACTCTGATATGTCTTTTTCAATTGAGGGAACAAATCTATTTGCAGAGTGCACCAGTTCCATATACCTCTGGTGAAATAACAATGCAAATCTCATGTTTATTTCATCAAATAGAGCGACAATGAGGAATTATCTTTCAACATCAAACATAGCATTCACCGATTCCGCGATGTTTGACGTCATAATGTTAAATCTACACAACAAAAGATAAAAATAAAATGTAACAACCCTAAAAATGAATAATATAAGAAATGCTAATGTGTCAAGAATGCCTATGATTAGACCAGGTTTCGCACGGATTGATGCACGTAGAACCAGACCTCGGAACCCTTGCTACAGCCAAGCCAACTAACTTGGGGAGTTAGTTGAGCTTGGAAAGGTTGGGTCCAACCATGTAGGGCTCTCGAATACGAAGATTTACTCGAAAAAGTCTTTACCAGACTTAAAAAGAAGAAATCTTAGGTTTGAAGGGTCTAGGGGTAAAATGGTCTTTTTCCTGGCTAGGGGTAGTATCGTAATTACCCTAAATATATAATTAATTATTTATTTAATAAGGTGGAGGGGCAAATTGGGGAGAGAGAGCCGAAATTGAGCTCTTAAAGTTAAGTCTTGCTCCACCCGGGTTCGAACCTAGGTGGGAGCAATGATTTAATGTGATTTTTTTTATTGGTGAATTAATTTAATAATTTAATAAATTAATGGCTGATTTAAAAAGGAAAATTAGATTTTATTATTAATTATTAATTATTTATTAATTAATATATTTTTATGACTAAGTCTCCTAGTTGACTAAGTCTAAACTACTTCACCTCTTTTAACTCTCTCTCACACTCATCTCTCTCACATTTTCTCCACTCTTTCACGTTCTCTCTGCTAGAAAAATACAAGAACTGATCAGCAACTAAGCGTTCTTAGCACTTGAAGAACTTTCACGTTAAAAAAAAACTTATTCAAACATAGCCAAAAACGTTAGGCAAAGAGAGGAGTCTTTCCGTCAAAAACTTTGTGTTAAAAACTTGCCTTGAACGTGAATTTTGGAGAGGGTTTGGGCAGCAACTTCAAGGTTTGAACGTCAAAATAAGGTATGGGTTCTCTTGGTCCCTTTCCCAAGATACCCCTTAAGGTTCGTATTATTCATTCGAAAAGTAGGATTGTTTCCCCTTTTGCATGCCCCTGTCACTAGCTCCCAATGAATCGTAGGTTGGGTATGATTGCTGGTAGATTTAGGTGTATGTTATGTTTTCGCGATGACTACGATTATGTTTGTGTATTTGAAATCGTATGAAATACAACCATGTAATCAAAAGTTTGTGCAAGTGTGTGTATGTGCAAAAACTTTCACTGTGAAGGTTGTGAAGGTTACTGTGAATGAGGTCAAGTTAAGGCTTCAAGTTTAATATTGTTTTGGTTGTAATTTTACGTACATAAACCTATGTAAATCGTGATGTTCATAAAAATGGAGGTGGGGCTGATTTGAGCGTCAATAATTTGGCTAAACGAATCCATGAAATACACCCCAAAAAGTGTTAAACGATCCATGAATTTTCCTAAGTTTTCAAGTGGAAATATTGATGAAAATAGGTTAAGAAAATGATTAAGTTTCCAGCCAAAAATATAAGTTTAGTTTAGGCTAAAATATAGAGAAGAAATCTAGAAAATTTAATTAATTTAAAGGGGTGAGGCCACCAGGATTCGAACCTGTGACCTCACCCGTGTGGAACCTTAATTTCGCAAGAAAAAAAGAAAAGGGGTTGGGGGGATTCGAAATGGGGTGTACAGGCGAGTAAGGAGAATGCAACAATTTAAATAAATAAAATAGGAGGCGTGGGAATCGAACCCACGACCTCCAGGCAGCGAATGAAGTGAAATAAAATTAAAAGAAAGGAAGTGTGAGGCGTGGGAATCGAACCCACGACCTCAAGGCTGGAAAAGAGAAGGGCGAAATAAATAAGAAAATAAAGTGAGGCTGTGGGGCTCGATCCCACAACCTCACTCCTAAACGCCTAGCTAAGTCGATTTTAAATAAAAATAAAATAAGGAGGCTATGGGGGTTCGAACCCACAACCTCACAGCCCCTAGCGAAATTAAAGAATAACTAAGGAGAGGCTGTGGGGGTTTGATCCCACAACCTCATAGTCGATGCGAAATTGGACAAGGGGGATTAAATAAAAAAATAAAAAGGGGGTTGTGGGGGTTCGATCCCACAACCCTTCGGCCAAATAAGAGGAGAACCTAAGGAGAAAAATAAAGATAGAATGTTGATATTGGGGCTCGATCTAGGGTCCCAATGTCATGAAGAATAAAAATAAAGTCAAAGAAAAATGTAAGTATTGACCAAGGGGTTCGAACTTGGGTTCCCTTGCCCAAATTTCCGTATTGATACATAAGTCACACGTGAATTGAATGTTCAAGAATAATGCCACCTACTTGGATCGAAATCAAGATCTTGGCATACATACAAGATACATAATTCTTGTACTACATAATCTTAGGAAGATATGAGTCACTTAACGAACTATGAATGAAGCCTCATGGCTTGTATGTATAGACCCATAAGTCTAGCATACGTTTAAAAATAAGTGAACCTAAGATGTATGTATTAAAATGAAGTAACCCTAGAAGGTTTAAGTACGAGTGTAAAACACACTAAATGGCCAAGTACATTGGCATACGATGAAACAATTATTATGTAATGAAATGACGAAACACTAGAAGGGTTAAGTAAGAGTGTGAAACACACAAATGGCCAAATGCATTGGCATATGATGAAAAGAACATTCACGTAAAATGGGGTGAGTAATTATGAAGAGCAATGGTGCTAATGTTAATGAATGTGGTGACAACATGATATGAGGCTAATGTAAAAGATGAGAACAATCTCAAATGTGCCTAAGTAAATGTTACCAAAACGTACTCACTTATGAGAGTGTAATTTAATGAAGAGACCAGTCTCTATGAACACTCTAATGAAAGTATTGAGATTAACACACTTAATACTAATGATGAGATGAGAAATCATCTATTGATCTATGATGTCCTCATACTAGAAGCCAGCTTCCATGACGTATGAGTTGAATGTAATGGAACTTTATACTGAACACCGATTGACTAGCTATGAGCGGTGATGCCTTCTTTCGGGAAGGAAGGAGGTTCACGTAACTCTCATTAGATGAGACTGTCCGGCTTGCCGGGTATGGATATCCTTATATCTCCTGGTCTTAGAACCTATACTGCCAATATAGGGATCTGGCGGGGTTAAATTCCCATGTACGCTAGCATATTTTGGATCACCTTGGCCGGTGATTCCACCTCTTTTCGGTGTGGGGGAGACACTGGATTTCATGATGCTCACATGATCTATGTCGGTTAAAGTTAAAGTTCCCAATGAATGAATGAGGCCAGCCTCAAATGAAGCACATAATGAAATGAACGATACCAAAGGTGTTAGGATAGGATAATCAAGAGGTGAGCTAGACTCAGGTAATGACACTAGATTAGTCTTGATCATTGCACAGCAAACCCGATGAAAGTCTTAAACTACACCCTAGGTATAGCTGGTGTTCACACTGGCCTATGAACGAAATGAAATGAAGTACGTATGAATGAATGAAGCAGACTCTGTGTTTGCTAATGAAGACTCCCTAGTTGAGGTCCCATATGTTGAGCCCTCATTTTGGAAAGTCTTAACGTCAAGTCCATGATTTCAAGGTCTCATGGCATATGAATGAATGTTATGAAAGATGTTATGTGCTATATGTTATGTGATAAGTGTTATGTGTAAGATGTTATGTGCTGTGTGCAATATGATAAGTATGATGATGCATGTTATTCTCATGGCATGACTTTCCTAATCCAAATTTGGAAAGTTCACTGACTTTCCTAATCCAAATTTGGAAAGTTCACTAACTTTCCTAATCCCAATTTGGCAAGTCCACTGACTTGACTTTCCATAATCATGTTGTTAGGAAAGAGCTATCCTTTCTCATGCATGTCCTTGGTGTGTGCTTGCATATACCCATACTTAGTACAAGTGTGTACTAACCCTATACAACTTTACAATTTTAGGTGCAGGCACAGGTGGACGCTAGAGCTACAGGTTGACACTAAAGCTATCCGGACGTCGAGCATTCATCCGGACTTGGTAGGCCCTCATGCTTTCGAGGATGCTTGCCCATTTATATTCTAGCTTAGTCTTAGGATTGAGCTAGTGGAGTATGTTCCACTACCGTTTCTTTCTCGTATTATTTCAGACATTGTATTGGTGCCATTTTGGCAAGTATTCAGTTATTTCTATATTAAACTATTTCTTTCATTTGATGACCTTAATGTTAGATGGTTGATGGTGAACAAATTATGAATTTATTAGAAATGATTAGTAAGTATGTTAAGAGACAAAAGTTCCAAATTTTCCGCTAAAATTAACCTAGCTGAAGTAATAATGGCGTAAGTAGGCATGTCTGTGACCTCTGAGAGGTCAACGACGCCGGTCTAGTCTGGGGTCTAGATTCTAGTCGTGACAAAGTTGGTATCAGAGCACTAGGTTAAATTCTGAGAATAATGAGTTCACATCAACCACATTGAGTAGTTTCTAAGTCATGGTAGTGAAGTGCACCACTATCCTGAATTAGAGACTGCATAATGCGTAGGAAAATTTCCGTTCTTATGATCTTATCTTGCTTTTCCTAATGTTTGATTTCTTGGTGTTATGAGCGTGTCTAACATCAATTCTTATTGTTTTCAGAGAATGAATACTAGGAGGAACGTTGGTCAAAGGAGAGGAGGAGCAGCTGCTGGGGGCAATCAGGTTCCACCCCAGGCTCCAGCTGAAGGAGTGACTGTGCCAGTTAACCCAGCTGGGTTGACTGATACGGAGGTGCGGGCATCTCTGGCTCCGATGGCACAGGCCATCACTATGTAGGCCGAGGCCATGATTGACCAGGTCAACCGGCAGAATGTTCAGAGGGAGAACCCACCGGTTCGTAGCATGGCTGACAGGCTGAGAGATTTCACGAGGATGAATCCTCCTATTTTCACAGGGTCTAGGACTGCAGAGGACCCCCAGGAGTTTGTGGACGAGCTGCATAAGATTCTGGTGGCTATGGGGGCCACAAATATTGAGAAGGCTGAGCTGGCTTCCTATCAGCTCAAGGATGTTGCACATACTTAGTGCAAGATGTGGCAGGATAGGCGAGCGTTGGGCGGAGTTTCGGTCACTTGGGAGCTGTTTAAGACAACCTTCCTAGAGAGATTCTTTCCCAGGGAGATGAGGCAGGCAAAGGTTGAGGAGTTTATCAACCTTAAGCAGGGATCTATGACAGTCAGGGAGTATTTCCTGAAGTTTGTTAAACTATCCAGGTATGCTACTTTCCTTAGTATCTAACAGCAAGTATGAGATGAGTACTAAAGTTTGTTAAATTATCCAGGTATGCTACTTCCCTTGTATCTAACAGCAGGGATGAGATGAGCAGGTTCCTCACAGGAATCAATGGAGATCTGGAGGAGGAGTGTCGGTCTGCGATGCTCCATGATAATATGGACCTCTCCAGGTTGATGGTGCATGTCCAGCAGCTAGAGGACAGACGCAAAAAGAGGGGTATTGTGATTCTAGGAGGCCTAAGCCTCAAGATCAGGCAGGTCCCAGCCATGGAGGCCACAGAAATAATTTTGGCATCCGTGAGCAGCTCATGTTCAAGAAGGGGCAATAGAGTTCTGGGAACTCTAATTCTCAGAGGAGTACAACACCTAGAGAAGACAGACCTGAGCCCAAGAAGGGCAATGGAGGTGAGATGCAGCGTCCTAAAAAGAACTGTGCTAAGTGTGGCCGTGCTCACAGTGGAGAGTGAAGACAGGGCACTCGGTTGTGGTAAGAGTGGGCACATGATTAGAGACTACCCACAGAACAGAGGTCAGGCTGGAGGTAATGCTCAGCCTAGGCCTAATCCATAGGGTGTAGCAGCAGCAGAGCCTCTTAAGAGGAATAGGTTCTATGTCCTGAAGGGCAGGGAGGAGTAGGAGAAGTCCGCTGATGTGGTCACAGGTATGCTGCAAGTATTCTCAACTTCTGTTTATGCTTTACTTGATCCAGGGTCTACGCTTTCCTTTGTAACTCCTTTGCTTGCTCTCACTTTTGAGATATTGCCTGAAGTTCTGCATGATCCTATAGTGGTTAGTACATCTTTAGGAGAAAATGTAAGAACTGATAGAGTATACAAGGATTGCCCAATAGTTATAAGTGGTAAGACTATGTGTGCAGACTTGGTTGAGTTACCCATGCATGATTTTTATGTTATTCTTGGCATGGACTGGCTTCACAGTTGTTATGCTTGTTTGGATTGTCGTAGTAGAGTGGTGAGATTTCATTTCCCTAATGAAGAGGAGCTAGTCTGGGAGGGGTACAACTCGAGTCGTCCTAACCCCTTGATTTCGAACCTTAAGGCCAATAAAATGATGTCCAAGGGGTTATTGTGTCATCTTATGAGTGTTAATGATTTAGATCATGACATTCCTTCTATAGACTCAGTGCCTGTAGTGAATGAGTTCCTAGATGTATTTTCTGATGATTTGCCTGGAGTCCCTCCCCCTCGAGAGATTGATTTTGGTATCGACTTAGAACACGATACTAAACCAATTTCAATTCCTCCTTACAGAATGGCTCCAGCTGAACTCAAAGAGTTGAAGCTGCAGTTAAAAGATCTCACTGATAAGAGTTTCATTCAGCCGAGCATATCCCCTTGGGGCACTCTAGTGTTGTTTGTGAAAAAGAAGGATGAAACCCTTAGAATGTGTATCGATTATCGGCAGCTCAACAAAGTCACTATAAAGAATAAGTATCCACTTCCCAGAATAGATAATTTGTTCGATAAGCTCCAAGGGTCTAGTTTCTTCTCTAAGATTGATCTTCGTTTAGGCTATCATCAGCTTAGGGTTAGGGATGAAGATATCCCAAAGACAGCCTTTCGTACTCGTTATGGTCATTATGAGTTCTTAGTCATGTCATTTGGTCTTACGAATGCACCTGCTGCATTTATGGACCTCATGAACCAAGTCTTCCGTGAATACCTTGATTCTTTCGTCATAGTATTCATTGACGACATCCTCATCTACTCTAGGACCAAGGAAGAGCATGAACAGAATTTGAGACTAACCTTGCAGGTACTTAGACAACATCAGCTGTATGCCAAATTCAGCAAGTGTGAATTTTGGCTTAGATAAGTGACCTTTCTGGGTCATGTTGTGTCCGATCAGGGCGTGGAGGTGGATCCCAGGAAGACTGAGGCTGTGAAGAACTGGCCAAAAGCCTCTTACTCCCACTGACATTCGTAGCTTTTTGGGATTGGCTGGTTACTACCGCAGGTTTATGGAGGGTTTTTCTTCCATTGCTGCCCCACTGACAGTTTTGACTAAGAAGAAAGCCAAGTTTTAATGGACGGAGACTAGTGAGAGGAGTTTCCAGGAGCTCAAGGACAGACTCACTTCAGCCCCGGTGCTTACTTTGCCTAAGTGTGGTGAGAATTACACTATTTACTGTGATGCATCTAGGGTTGGTTTGGGTTGTGTTCTTATGCAGGTTGGTAAGGTAATAGCCTATGCGTCCAGACAGCTCAAGGTTCATGAGAAGAATTATCCCACTCATGACCTGGAGTTAGCAGCTGTGGTGTTTGCACTGAAGCTGTGGAGGCACTACTTGTATGGAGTTCATGTGGATGTGTTCACAGACCACAAGAGTCTCCAGTACTTGTTTACACAGAGGGAGTTGAATCTACGTCAGCGGAGATAGTTGGAGCTGTTGAAGGATTTTGACATGAATGTTCACTACCATCCAGGTAAGGCTAATGTTGTAGCTGATGCTTTGAGCAGGATGAGCATGGGAAGTACAACCCACGTTGAGGATGAGAAGAAGGAGTTGGTGAAAATATACACAGACTGGCCAGACTGGGTGTGCGATTGGTTGACTCTACTAGTGGGGGTATTTCAGTTCATCCTAGTTCTGAATCATCCTTGGTAGTTGAAGTCAAGAAGGGTCAGCATCTAGATCCTGTGTTGATGGAGCTGAAGGACTCAGTGTTGATAAAGATGAATGAGTCTTTTGCTTTGGGAGGTGATGGCATACTTAGGTATCATGACAGGCTGTGTGTACCAGATGTGGATGATTTGCGGACCAGGATTGTTGCAGGGGCCCATGGTTCCAGATATTCCATACATCCAGGTTCCACCAAGATGTATCAAGATCTTAAGAAGATTTATTGGTGGGATGGCATGAAGAAGGATATTGCAGAATATGTGGCCAAGTGTCCTAATTGTCAGCAGGTTAAGGCAGAACATCTTAAGCCTGGCGGTCTGACTTAGATTATTGAGGTTCCGATTTGGAAGTGGAAGGCCATTAATATGGACTTCGTGGTTGGTCTTCCGAGGACTAAGAGGAAGCATGACTCCATATGGGTTATTGTGGACAGATTGACTAAGTCTGCCCACTTTATCCTTGTGAAGTCTACTTACAGAGCCGAGGATTATGCAAGACTCTACATTGATGAGATTGTGAGATGTCATGGGATTCCTTTGTCTATCATTTCAGATAGAGGAGCTCAGTTTACTTCACATTTCTGGAGATCTTTCCAGAAGAGCTTGGGCACGCAGGTAAAGCTTAGTACTGCCTTTCATCCTCAGACTGATGGGCACGCAGAGCGCACTATTCAGACATTGGAGGACATGTTGAGAGCGTGTGTGATTGACTTCAGGGGTAGCTGGGATAACCATCTGCCTTTGATAGAGTTCTCGTATAATAATAGCTACTACTCCAGCATTGGGATGGCACCGTTTGAGGCACTGTATGGTAGGAGGTGTAGATCTCCAGTTGGGTGGTTTGAGGTTGGAGAGTCATCCATTTTGGGTCCAGAGATCATTCATGAGGCCTTAGAGAAGGTCAGAGTGATTAGGTACATGTTGGCTACTGCTTACAGTCGGCAGAAGTCATATGCAGATAACAGAAAATGGCCTTTAGAGTTTGATGTTGGTGACCAGGTCTATCTGAAGATATCACCTATGAAGGGGGTGATGAGGTTTGGCAGGAAGGGGAAGTTGAGTCCGAGGTATGTTGGGCCATACGAGATCCTACAGCGTATGGGTGAGGTGGCCTATGAGTTGGCATTGCCTGCGGAGCTAGATTCTGTCCATCTAGTCTTTCATGTATCCATGTTAAAGAAGTTCCTAGGTGATCCAGCATCGATTCTACCTGTGGAAGGTTTGGGGGTCAATGAAGACTTGTCTTATGAGGAGGTACCTGTTGAGATCTTAGACAGACAGATCAAGCGGTTGAGGAACAAGGAGATTGCCACAGTGAAGGTATTGTGGAGGAATCATCTTGTTGAGGGTGCTACGTGGGAGGCTGAGGCCTAATGAGATCCCGTTACCCTCATCTCTTCAGCTCTTGAGGTTAGACTTCTTACTCTTAAGTCTAAGTTTCCTTATCTCCCCATATTTTGTTGCTATTGCTTGACTGTGCATAGTGATTATGTTATGATCTGACTGGCATTACGCTAGATAGTAGTAGTGTCATTCGGGGACGAATGTTCCTAAAAGGGGGATAATGTAACAACACTAAAAATGAATAAGATAAGAAATGCTAATGTGTCAAGAATGCCTACGATTAGACCAGGGTTCGTATGGATTGATGCGCGTAGAACCAGCCCTCGGAACCCTTGCTACAGCCAAGCCAACTAATTTGGGGAGTTAGTTGATCTTGGAAAGGTTGGGTCCAACTATGTAGGGATCTCGAATACGAAGATTTACTCGAAGGAGTCTTTACCGAACTTAAAAAGAAGAAATCTTAGGTTTGAAGGGTCTAGGGGTAAAATGGTCTTTTTCTTGGCTAGGGGTAGTATCATAATTACCCTAAATATATAATTAATTATTTATTTAATAAGGTGGAGGGGAAAATTGGGGAGAGAGAGCCGAAATTGAGCTCTTAAAGTTAAGTCTTGCTCCACCCGGGTTCGAACCTAGGTGGGAGCAATGATTTAATGTGATTTTTTTTATTGGTGAATTAATTTAATAATTTAATAAATTAATGGCTGATTTAAAAAGGAAAATCAGATTTTATTATTAATTATTATTTATTTATTAATTAGTATGTTTTTATGACTAAGTCTCCTAGTTGACTAAGTCTAAACTACTTCACTTCTTTTAACTCTCTCTCACACTCATCTCTCTCACGTTTTCTCCACTCTTTCACGTTCTCTCTGCTAGAAAAATACAAGAACTGATCAGCAACTAAGCGTTCTTAACACTTGAAGAACTTTCACGTTAAAAAAAACTTATTCAAACATAGCCAAAAACGTTAGGCAAAGAGAGGAGTCTTTCCGTCAAAAACTGTGTTAAAAACTTGCCTTGAACGTGAATTTTGGAGAGGGTTTGGGCAGCAACTTCAAGGTTTGAACGTCAAAATAAGGTATGGGTTCTCTTGGTCCCTTTCCCAAGAGACCCCTTAAGGTTCGTATTATTCATTCGAAAAGTAGGATTGTTTCCCCTTTTGCATGCCCCTGTCACTAGCTCCCAATGAATCGTAGGTTGGGTATGATTGCTGGTAGATTTCGGTGTATGTTATGTTTTCGTGATGACTATGATTACCTTTGTGTACTTGAAATCGTATGAAATACAACCATGTAATCGAAAGTTTGTGCAAGTGTGTGTATGTGCAAAAAATGTCACTGTGAAGGTTACTGTGAATGAGGTCAAGTTAAGGCTTCAAGTTTAATATTGTTTTGGTTGTCATTTTACGTACATAAACCTATGTAAATCGTGATGTTCATAAAAATGGAGGTGGGGCTGATTTGAGCATCAATAATTTGGCTAAACGAATCCATGAAATACACCCCACATAGTGTTAAACGATCCATGAATTTTCCTAAGTATTCAAGTGGAAATATTGATGAAAATAAGTTAAGAAAATGATTAAGTTTCCAGCCAAAAATATAAGTTTAGTTTAGGCTAAAATATAGAGAAAAAATCTGGAAAATTTAATTAGTTAAAGGGGTGAGGCCACCAGGATTCGAAGTTGTGACCTCACCCGTGTGGAACCTTAATATCGCAAGAAAAAAAGAAAAGTGGTTGGGGGGATTCGAAATGGGGTGTACAGGCGAGTAAGGAGAATGCAACAATTTAAATAAATAAAATGGGAGGCGTGGGAATCGAACCCACGACCTCCAGGCAGCGAATGAAGTGAAATAAAATTAAAAGAAAGGAAGTGTGAGGCGTGAGAATCGAACCCACGACCTCAGGGCTGGAAAAGAGAAGGGCGAAATAAATAAGAAAATAAAGTGAGGCTGTGGGGCTCGATCCCACAACCTCACTCCTAAACGCCTAGCTAAGTCGATTTTAAATAAAAATAAAATAAGGAGGCTATGGGGGTTCGAACCCACAACCTCACAGCCCCTAGCGAAATTAAAGAATAACTAAGAAGAGGCTGTGGGGGTTTGATCCCACAACCTCATAGTCGATGCGAAATTGGACAAGGGGGATTAAATAAAAAAATAAAAAAAGGGGTTGTGGGGGTTCGATCCCACAACCCTTCGGCCAAATAAGAGGAGAATCTAAGGAGAAAAATAAAGATAGAATGTTGATGTTGGGGCTCGATCTAGGGTCCCAATGTCATGAAGAATAAAAATAAAGTCAAGGAAAAATGTAAGTATTGACCAAGGGGTTCGAACTTGGGTTCCCTTGCCTTAATTTCCGTATTGATACATAAGTCATACGTGAATTGAATGTTCAAGAATAATACCACCTACTTGGATCGAAATCAAGATCTTGGCATACATACAAGATACATAATTCTTGTACTACATAATCTTAGGAAGATATGAGTCACTTAACGAACTATGAATGAAGCCTCATGGCTTGTATGTATAGACCCATAAGTCTAGCATACGTTTAAAAATAAGTGAACCTAAGATGTATGTAATGAAATGAAGTAACCCTAGAAGGGTTAAGTACGAGTGTAAAACACACTAAATGGCCAAGTGCATTGGCATACGATGAAACAATTATTATGTAATGAAATGACAAAACCCCAGAAGGGTTAAGTAAGAGTGTGAAACACACAAATGGCCAAGTGCATTGGCATATGATGAAATGAACATTCACGTAAAATGGGGTGAGTAATTATGAAGAGCAATGGTGCTAATGTTAATGAATGTGGTGACAACATGATATGAGGCTAATGTAAAAGATGAGAACAATCTCAAATGAGCCTAAGTAAATGTTACCAAAATGTACTCACCTATGAGAGTGTAATTTAATGAAGAGACCAGTCTCTATGAACACTCTAATGAAAGTATTGAGATTAACACACTTAATACTAATGATGAGATGAGAAATCATCTATTGAGCTATGATGTCCTCATACTAGAAGCCAACTTCCATGACGTATGAGTTGAATGTAATGGAACTTTATACTGAACACCGATTGACTAGCTATGAGCGGTGATGCCTTCTTTCGGGAAGGAAGGAGGTTCACGTAACTCTCATTAGATGAGACTGTCCGACTTGCCATGTATGGATCTCCTTATATCTCCTGGTCTTCAAACCTATACTGCCAATATAGGGATCTGGCGGGGTTAAATTCCCATGTACGCTAGCATATTTTGGGTCACCTTGGCCGGTGATTCCACCTCTTTTCGGTGTGGGGGAGACACTGGATTTCATGATGCTCACATGATCTATGTCGGTTAAAGTTAAAGTTCCCAATGAATGAATGAGGCCAGCCTCAAATAAAGCACATAATGAAATGAACGATACCAAAGGTGTTAGGATAGGATAATCAAGAGGTGAGCTAGACTCAGGTAATGACACTAGGTTATTCTTGATCATTGCACAGCAAACCGGATGAAAGTCTTAAACTACACCCTAGGTATAACTGTTGTTCACACTGGCCTATGAACGAAATGAAATGAAGTACGTATGAATGAATAAAGCAGACTCTGTGTTTGCTAATGAAGACTCCCTAGTTGAGGTCCCATATGTTGAGCCCTCATTTTGGAAAGTCTTAATGTCAAGTCCATGATTCCAAGGTCTTATGGCATATGAATGAATGTTATGAAAGATGTTATGTGTTATATGTTATGTGATAAGTGTTATGTGTAAGATGTTATGTGCTGTGTGCAATATGATAAGTATGATGATGCATGTTATTCTCATGGCATGACTTTCCTAATCCAAATTTGGAAAGTTCACTGACTTTCCTAATCCAAATTTGGAAAGTTCACTAACTTTCCTAATCCCAATTTGGCAAGTCCACTGACTTGACTTTCCATAATCATGTTGTTAGGAAAGAGCTATCCTTTCTCATGCATGTCCTTGGTGTGTGCTTGCATATACCCATACTTAGTACAAGTGTGTACTAACCCTATACAACTTTACAATTTTAGGTGCAGGAACAGGTGGACGCTAGAGCTACAGGTTGACGCTGAAGCTATCCGGACGTCGAGCATTCATCCGGACTTGGTAGGCCTCATGCTTTCGAGGATGATTGCCCATTTATATTCTAGCTTAGTCTTAGGATTGAGTTAGTGGAGTATGTTCCACTACCGTTTCTTTCCCGTATTATTTCAGACATTGTATTGGTGCCATTTTGGCAAGTATTCAGTTATTGCTATATTAAACTATTTCTTTCATTTGATGATCTTAATGTTAGATGGTTGATGGTGAACAAATTATGAATTTATTAGAAATGATTAGTAAGTATGTTAAGAGACAAAAGTTTTAAATTTTCTGCTAAAATTAACCTAGCTGAAGTAAGAATGACGTAAGTAGGCTTGTCTGCGACCTCTGAGGTCAACGACGCCGATCTCGTCTGGGGTCTAGATTCCAGTCGTGACACAAACAAAGCACATAAAGTAAAAATACACTAAAATGAGATGGTACCTATTTCCCGGGCAATATGCCCTACTCCATGTGTGGAATCCAATACGTTCAAGAGCTTCAGCCGCCTTTGGTACCAAATCTCTTATTTGATTGAAATGGTCATTGAACTCACATATATCGTACGCCTTTGCTGCTACTTTCGAATTGTGAAAGTTATTTCGAATATTTTCCCCAAGGTGTCTCATACAACAACCATAATGAGATGCAGGGTAGATTCTCGAAACCATCTTTCGAATACTTGGATGTCTATCAGAGATAATGCACAACTCATCAGTATCATCTACAAAGCTTCTCATATTTTGAAAAAAATATTCATATGAGGCATCGCATTCCTTGTCCACGACACAGAAAGCCACTGGAAATATATGATTCTCGGCATCTTGTGCCACCGCCGATAGCAGAACTCCTCCATACTTGCTCCTTAGGAATGTGCCATCAACGACTATTACTTTTCTCATTTCTTGAAAACCAATTATCCAAGCAACATATGATACAAAGAAGTACTGGAATCTCCCATTTTTATCGAGCGACAATGCCATCTTACTTCTTGGATTCGCAACTTCAAGCATATAACGGTACGCATTAAGCACTGCATACCCGTGCTCATGTGTTCCCCTGACATTAGACATAGCATGCTCCATGCCCTTATAAATCTTTCAATAGCTTACCTTACAACCCAATTTTGTGCGGAGTTAATTTGACATGTCTCTTGTGGATGGGTCTTTACCATTGGGAAACCTATTTTCAAAGTACTTACCTATGACTTTTGCCGTGGCGTGGGGATAATTGCTTGTAAGATGCTCTGAACCACACGTATGATACTTTTCATAGATTCTAATGGCAAACCTGTCACTACTTGTAAATTTCACAGCCCCCACCAATTGCAATACGGATATGAACATTTAAAGGAAAACACACTACGAAAATTGATCACCTTTTTCAGTCTAAAATCTTTTTTCAAGCAAGCAATTTTCAATGAATTTGCCAGTTCTTGCTTGTTCTTGAATGTCATTCCCTTATAAAAACCTATTTCATCATTTCGAACATTATTTACATGTGAAGTTTGAGAAGCACATGGATTGTTGCCGCCAGTGTAGGAAAAAACTTGCTCTCTAGATCCGGCCCTTCAGCTTGACCTTCACCTTCACCTTCACCTATTCCAATTTCATCATCCGGATTATTCATGTCAGCAGGATAAATTCATCATTAAACATATCTTGTTCGCCTAAATCTACATAATGATCCTCATCGATAGGATTTTCTTCCACGTAGACTCTTAAAATGGGTGATTTCTCTGCTCCTCCCAAATAAACAAGCAAACTAGATTGATCGATTATTCTAACCTTCTCATTGTGAAAAAATGGGGAATGTAACTCATAACAAGATCTTGCGGTTTACAATTGTATCCAGACTTTTGCACGACTAAACTGAAGAAATCATCAAACAAAATATTTCTTTCGACATACATCCCTACTGAACCAGATTCTCTTTTTTTACTATCCTTCCAACGCCATATGAATCAATTTTTCTTCTCGACCCATTCACCACGACAATCAATCCCTACAAATAATGACATTGTACATTTTTTTTAGTAATTATGAAGATTAAGTATATGTCGCAACATGACTATTCTGTGGCGAAATGTAAGTCATATGTTGCTACATATGACTGTTCTGTTGTGAAAAAAAAATCACATGTGACAACATCTTTATGTTATATCATATGTTGCAACTTGTGGATTTTCTGTTGCGAAATGTAATTCATATGTTGCTACATATGACTGTTCTGTTGTGACAATAAATCACATGTGGCAACATGTTTATATTATATCATATGTCGCAACACATGACTATTCTGTGGCGAGATGTAAGTCATATGTTGCTACATATGACTGTTCTGTTGTGAAAAATAAATCACATGCGATAACACTTTTATGTTGTATAATATGTTGCCACATATGATTTTTCTGTTGAGAAATGTAATCGAATGTTGCTACATATGACTGTTCTGTTGTGATAGACAAATCACATGTGGCAACATTTTTATGTTATGTCATATGTTGCCACATATAGCTTTTCAGTTGCGAAATGTAAGTCATATGTTGCTACATATTACTGTTCTGTTGCGATTGAAATAACATTTATGTTGCTACATATGACTATAATATGTTATAATATTCAACTGTTGCAACATATATAACAATATGTTGGAAACGCGAATTCGAATTATTGAAAAAATTGCAGGTACCCAACTCAGATAATAATAAATTAATTTCAAATAACTATTAATTGTACTTACCAGAAACAATGGTGTGTGACCCAATCGCTTATGAAGTAATTCCTATTGAAACAAAATGAAATTTGGTCCACAAATTACAGATTAGGTAATCTGATTCAAGAAGAAGAAAGCTCAAGCACTAGCAGCCAAGACCCACAATGTACGAAAAGAAGAAGAAAAATAAGAAGATGAAGAGAGCGGGAAGAAAGGAAAGCAAGCTAGCAAAGACGAGAGCAACAGAAGAAGAAGACGAAGAAGAAGAAGAAGAAGAAGAAAAAGAAGACGAATACGACGGCTGGAGGCGGAGAGAAAATCTTGTATTTCCCCTTTTGGCTCGAAATTTCCCACCCAAATTGGTTAAATTACTTTTGGTTTAGTCAATTTACCCTTTTACCCCTCATTTAATTTCCACAAAAGTTGGTTAAATTAGGTATTGTGAAATTACCCTTTTACCCTTCATTTAATTCAGTGGACCAAACTGTCAACTTATAAACTTGAGGGCAACTCCACAATCCTTAATCATTAATCACATAATTGTCACTTACACCCAATACTTAAGACTTATGCCACCATCCATTTATTTTGAAACCTTATTGTCACTTTTTTTTTAAATCCCTAATAACATGCTGGTTGAGACATTTATAGAGATGACTAAAGAATCTGAAAAGGTTTTGCATCGTCTGATAATTAAAGTAATGAAAGTTGGAAAAGGGATGTTACACCGATCGGCTGAGCAGAAACGTATAGTTTCTGGAGAATTAAATTAGGGCTGAGATTATCAGCAATTTTTTTAATAAATTAATATTTAAGTAATACTATAGGATTAAAACGGTAAATCAACTTTGGGGTTATGAGGTTTCTACTTATAATAATATATGATGATATGATATGATATGATATATAGAAAATTTTGAGGTTGAAGAGTAATGTTATAGCATAAAACGTACTGGGTTCCACCATAATACCAATACAATTTTTGTATCGATTCTTTCTGTAACAGCTAAAGCTTATATTCAAACATTTTGCCTTCCACTAATAAAATAAACTGTAATAGCAAATTTCTCCTGACTTTAATTATAAATAAAAATAATTCTCAGAAAGTTTAATTCTCTGGTTATGAATTTGTTGAAACTGGCATTTTAAATAATGAAATGAAACATGAATATCTTTTTAGATTTAAAATTTAAGTAAGTATTTTGTTTGAAAACAAAGTACCGCTCAACTGCAAGGTAAGATTTTACCTCAAATTTTCACACTATACAATTTTGCACTTGTACAACACAATTGAAGATTTTCTCTAATATCAACAGTTCAACATCACATATGAGGTCGAACTCGAAAATCAATGCAACATGAGGAATATCCATAAATAACAGCAGCAACATCTTTAATTTCATTCCTCACTTGAAAATTTCCAACAACATATAGTACAAAATTTTTATGTTTCTCTAAATATACTTCATTCCTGAAATATATTCTTGTCTAGAGATCAGATACTGGGCTAACGAATATATAACTCCAAGGAGTCCCAATATCTTAATCTTTATAATATCCGTCATCAAAACTGATGGCAAATTTAGAGGTATTGTCATCAATGGCATAGAGTCAGCCTGTTTCCTGTAGCTCCACACAAACCGATTAAAAAGGATGTGACTTGGAAATGTTAGAATCAGAAGTGCCAAATTCTTCACCGCAAATAACCAATCTGGACCTCCCACGTCTAATCCCCACCCTGCATTCCCATGCCATATATTTTCCCATATGCTATACACGGTAGTTAACACCAAATAGGAAGAGATGACAACTACTACTGGGAAGTACCTTTGCTTATCCCCGAAACCCGCAACAAAATCAGAATCTTGATTAAGCAGTAGCAAGATAGGTGCTAAGAAGAAAATTGCACGGTTTGAGCCACCGGTGAGATTGACGTTCAAGATCAGGCATATAGCAAAGCACATGATCGTGGCAACATTGCCAACGGCAGGCATCCAGGCACCCTCTGCAGCCATTCTCTTGATTGTAAAGGATGGAACAGCAGAGGCTTTGCGTTGCTGCATGAACCTTAATCTTGGGGGAACAATAGTAGAGCTACTTTGACCTGAAAGGCTGTGTCTAACTGTACCCCTATCTGTTACCTTTTCTCGCATCAGTGAAGCCAGCTCAAACTTCACTTCAAGAGCAATAAGCATAAAAATTGCAGCATATAAACCAAGAAGAGAAGTTCTTGCACCTTCAACGGCCAGAAGGGTTGCCAGTTTGCTGTCCTCTTGCCCCATATCTTGCACTGCATTATCTCCAAGGATGCTTTTATTTATTCTTATTTGTCCCTCCATCAAATATGTCACAGGAACGAGAGCCACAAGAAGTGCAAATACCCATGGCAGAAATTTTGTGCTTGAAGCAGATGGGAAGTGAGTGAAAACAACAAATACTGAAGTACAGACCATGGTGACGATGATGAGAGCATGGAGGATTGCAGCCTGCAGAAAATATTCTGCTGATACGTAAATTCCAAGAGAAATGCCTATAGCAATGGCGTAAAATATCCTCAATTCAACGACGTATTTGATTGGGATGGTGGAAGTAACAGAGGCCAGAGTGAGCAGAATTGCAACAATAAGCAACCATGAGGGCCATGTAGGCTTTGATGCGAAGAAGCCATAAATAGAAATGTCATCAGCAGATTGACGAGCAGCTTTAATTACAGCCGAGTGGTAAGTCCATGACAAGGGGATTGGTGGCTGCATTAGGATAAACAACAAACCTGTTGCAACCACCAGCACCAAGCATCTCTTTGCAGACTGCAAGATAAAAAGAAAAAGCTCGTAACTACTTCATCCAGTCAAGACCTCCAACTAAAGCAAACAGGAAAAGTAATCTTCTACACAAAATAAAAAGGACACTTATCGGGAGGTTGCACTTCCCATGTTTGTGGTATAAGTATCCCTATTCTATGACCATGAAATGTTTGAAGAACAGTTAAAAGCAAGAAAATAACATTAAATAAGGTCTAGCAGACCAACAGAGAGGGCATTCTTAAGCAAACAGTCTCAACTTGAAGATTCACATTATTCCATTCCAATCACAATATATGAACACTCCTGGAGTTCCGGAAATCTGTATTATGGTAAAAGAAATATCCCTCTTTAAAAGGGTTCAGGACAGAAAATCAACATGTTAAGCACATTTTCTTTTAGAGTAATGAATTTATCTATTAACAATCACTGATCTAATCATCAATGACTCTATGAAAAAAGAAAGCACATAACACAACAACAAATTAGTTGGAGGGAATACCATAACATGTGAGAAGTGAAGAGCCACAATAGGAACACAAGCCAATCCCGTCAAGAGGAAGCAGGAGCCTAAAAGCAAACCATCAGAGGGAGGTCTACCATGCCACCATTGAAGAGCTTCAAATACTGTTTCACGACAGAACCAAACTGATAAAGCAACAACAGCAGCATGAGCATAACCTTGCCAAGGTTTCATCTTTGAGGCAGTTCTTGACTTATCCCTGCAATATAAACAGACTAGGAATCTGAAAAAGGAACACAATCCTTTGTGTATGTGGGGTCTGTTTTTCTCATTGTCTTTCTCTTGGGATTGAGTTGTGGGCTAGGGGTGTGGGGAGGGGAGGGGACAAAGGACACATCAATCTGGATCAGGAGATACCTGTAAAGAAGCAGGGGAGGAGAAACAGCCAGGAGGAGGACAGCTGATACCCACAAAACTCCCTTTGATGTGACAAAAAGCACAGCCAGCTTTGAGGAGTATAAGCAAGTTAGGACCCAAACAGCCTTTGATCCAATGCGGTTGTCCGCGGAAAGTCTCCTCACAACCGCCAAACCAATAAATGTAGTTATGACTACCATGTAACTTGGGTACATAACATCTTCCTCCAACCCATAGTAGTAAACACTAGAGTAACTAAAGAAGCGATTTTCAATATAGCACAGCAGAAAAGCATGGCCAATCAAACCAATCTCAGTCAGAAAGCGAAATTGCGTTGGGAGGATAGCTAAACCAGGAACGGCCATTGCCAGGATAACACTACCAACAATGAGCTTGCAAAAGGATTTTAAAGGCATGCCTGACATCCAAATATTTAGATCCCAATAATTGTGCATCACAAACCATATAACCATCAAGCTTCCAAGCACAACGAAAGTAAAGTATGATGAGACACTTTTCTTCGTGAAGAAACGAGCCAGATAAAATCCTGCCACTGATGGGAGTGGAACAAACTGCATATTGAAGTAAAGATCATTTGTATATGTCAAATATTTTTATTGGTTAAAAAAGTCGAATGTATGAATCACTAAAGCTCCATATAGTGAATGCCTAAGAGCTTCTCAGACACATTCAAGCAACAATTATGGCAAAGATCACACAAGCAAAAGTCTATTTATTTATTTTACAGTCTAATCACAAAGATATGCACCAAGAACTCGCCAAAATGCTTGCACGCCTTTTCATTTCAACCTCACATGATTAGCCTTAGGTTTCAATTTTATGCAGTACTGCCTTAGTTGTATCTAACACTAATCAGTGAGACTATCCTTTTTCTACTTTTTGGTCCACTTACCTACATTTATTTAGTTTTAAACATAAAGCAGATATGCCAGCGCAGCAGGGGATAAAGAAAATGAATGACTCAAGTAGGGGTTGTCAATGGCTCTTTATAAGCTGACCGAACCAAACCAATGTTTTAATTTTTTCATAATAAAACTATAGGTTCATATATAATTGTAACCGTACAGAATACTTTTGGGTAGGTCTCTGATCTTACACAAGAAATTGTAATAATACTGAACCAAACCGAATAAATCTATCTGTATAATATAGCTAAGTTACTCGAACTCTTCACCTTTGGTGCCACACCCCTGTCGACAAGACATGGGTGTGGGTGTGGGATCCCTGTACAATTTGGTCAACTGATTTGTACTTTGGCCAAAATCGATGGGAAAGTCAAAGATTCCTATGATCAATACAAAAGTTAAGGTGAAAATTGAAGAAAATGGAATACTTTTTATATAAAGATTTCTATGTCACTCCGTTTCCTTTAATCTCCCCTTCCAGGATTCTCCTCAAGTTCTCTACATAATATCTCATACTTTAGGTTTTATAACTCTATTTTTAGATATTTTAATTATTTTTATGCGAATCCCCACACTCGTATCCATACATGGATCCATATCCCCGAATCTTAAAAATTAGATCATGAAGGATACGACCTCTAGATCCGCACCCATATCGGACACCTGCACCCGAGTCCGAGCAACTTAGTAATACAGCATAAGGTTAGAATAACAAAGCATTAAAAATAATTACCTTGGGACTTGGGTTACAATGCAGATGGAATGACTACAAGTAGCACCTAAGCCTCGACTACTACTGAAGTTAAACTAACTTCAACAATTTTCAACAGCAATATGCCATGGTGCATTTTCTCCTCTTCTTTTCTCCTTTCCCCCTTTTATATCTTTGCGAGACTAGAGTCAAATACCAAGTTTCGGCAATTCGGTAATTATCATATCTTTAAGAGCAGGTTGCACCCAAAGCCATTAGGCCAAGGGCACGGCTGACTAGGAACACACATGAATAAATGAACAAGTAAAAAATAGAAATCTAGTGGTGTACACATTATTTTTTCAGATTTAATCTGTTGGACAACAATTTTTTTATTAGCGACTCAGTAATTGTTCTAATAAAGAAATTTATTTTTTGTTAAAGTGTGCTTGTGCACAGCTTGCATTATTGCAACATTTACCCTGCGAATCAACGCATTGCTTGAACATTGCAAGTATAAAAACTCATTTAGTAAAAATTGTACTCAACAAACAAACATTACTAATTCATCTGTTATATTAAAGCTTGTTATGTTGCATAACAGATCAAATATCTTAATAGCAGTTCAACTCTTGCGTGTCATGGACAGACATTGAAACTTAGTTATATATGGCTTTTAGTCCAAGGGATTCATTGTGTCCCCAACCGATGCATTGTACACAGAAGACTCTTGCTTTCAAAACCTAGAAACTTCTATTGTCAAGGACTGACCTGTCCCTGGGTTAATCAAAGGTCCATTTACCAACTCGGTTGAGAAGGGTCAATATAAGTTAAATCCAGCTATAAGAACCCTTTATACTGAGCTTTTCATAAGCAAATATAACATCTGATAAAAACCAACAAAGAAGATTACTGACAACTCTACAATTTCCTAAAAATTAGAAGACCCATTTCATAAAACAACAAGAATGAAAAATCAAACAAATAAATTTTTATTTCATCTACTTTGTTAGATTAAAGAGAAGATACCGAAATGTGTAAAGGAGAGAGATGGCTTGATTGATATATGTGCTTAGCCACTTACACACCTGCTACATACGTTTAGACACTGTCTCGGTGTACCACTTATGAATGAAATATGATTTATCCAAATAAATTGAACATTTACATACTCTTGAAGTTCTTGAATTAGGACCTAAAGCTTCACAAGTATGCATAACAAAGACAAGTAATCTGGTCCATGTCATGCTGCTTAAAATCAATAGAGTGAAAACTACAGGATATGCTATCCTATGTTGCAGGATCTAAGATTCAAAATTTCAATGAAATCACATGTTCCTTGAAGACAGCGTTAAGAATGTTAATATTAGGCGTAGTGTCCACGCGGTCAAGGGGAAAGGTGAGCCCGGTGCTCAAGGCATCCGACTTTAGGGTCCGAGAAAGGGCCACATAGAAGGGAGTTTACTATAGGCAATCTATCCCCGTGTTGTGGACGGCGAGAGGCGACAAAAGGCGACAAGGGCCTGCCTCGCCACGCGGCGAGGTGAGCGGCGAGGCGCTTGCCTTTTTGAATCAAGGCGCCAATTAATACCAAAAATTAAAAATATTTAATTGCATATTTTATCCAAAATCTAATAGTAATAACACATAGTAGCAAATATTCAATTCAAAAACCAATAGTAGATACTAAAAAGTCAAAAACTTTAAAGACCAAATAATTCAAAATACAATAAACTAAAACTTTAAAAGTCTATTCTTCTTCAAAATTATCCAACTCTTGAAGATCATTATATTGCTCTTCATCTTCTTCCTCCTCGTATTCTTCATCAATTAGTGTCCGAGTCCTACTTGAAGATGAACTTGTAGATGTACTTTCTACTCCTTTGCCCTAGTCAAGTGCTCTTGATCTTGAAGAAAGTCCCCTAAGATGATAGATACTCTCATCCGCTCCAATTGCCGTAGCAACACTACCCCAAGTAAGATCATCATCCTCATATACTAGTTCATCATCTTGATCTTCGGGGCATCCAACTAACCATTCATTTGAATCATCTATGTTATCCAAGCGAATTGGATCAATAAGATCACGAGCATCATAACGACGTTTCAATGTTCTATTGTACTTAATGTACACTAGATCATTGAGACGCGATAGTGTAAGCCTATTCCTCTTTTTGGAGTATGGAGTTTCAGAAATTTCAAAAGTAAAAAAAAAAAAACCTAATTTTGACTAATATTATTAAGTCAAATATTTTTAATTAAAAAGGCGGCGCCTTTTCTGTCGCCATTGCAGCGCCACACCTCGCCTTTTTACTATCGCCTCGCCTCGGCAGAGAATGGCGAGGACCCATCGCCTCGCCTCGCCTCTCGCCAAAGGCGAGGAGGCGCTCGCCTTTTGTAACACTGATCTATCCTGACACGAGCATATTTGGTTGATTCCACAGCTTGAACTAATGATTTATAGGTCACACGGAGACAATTTTACAATGTGTTCCAAGGGAATGAGTTATAATCTCCTTATATGGTCTTGGACAATCCTCACCGCCGCATGAACTAGCTCTTGCGGTTAAGTAAGTTAGGCCCTTGATCAATTTTATTTACATGGTGTAAGCGGCATACCTAACTCTACTGTTTTACCTAATTATGTTGTTGAAGTGTCCAGACCTAGGCGTGTGAGAGAGGGGGGCTAAGTATCTCACATTGGTCAAGGGAATCAGTTGTTTTCTCCTTATAGAGTGTTTGCAATCCTAACCTCATGATCATTCGACAGAATACACGCATAACAAGTTTATCCCCCATAAAAAGGGCAACAATAAATTAGATAAGATTATTTTGCCTAATACAAACAGTTTATTTATCCAACCTTAGTTCCAGAAATTGGCATGATAGACGACGATGTAATAGAAAAAAAAGAGGGTTAAAATGGAACATTATGGGTGTGGTAATACAATAAGAAGAAATTTAATAAAATGGAAGTTCTGTACAATTGTATGATCAACAACACTACTATGAGTGTACATGTTAGCCTTATAAATGTCCAATATATCCACAAGATATTCGCAAAAAACATCTGTGATAAAGGGCCAAGCAATACACATCGAGGTAGAATAAAAGACAATCACTTGAGATGATCTGACCATGTCCTACATTAACCAACAAATTCATTGGTCTTGAACTTGTAGTCCACTACCTATATGAATGCTCTAACCAATAGTTTACCAATGAGGCTGGTAAAATTTACAAATTATTTGCAAATGATATTGTTTAACGAATCTAGTTAGTTGGTCCAGCAAAAGCTAAAATTATAGAGGAGCATTTCATTACATAAGGGCTTGAAGAAGTATGACAGAATATATGCACACCACAACTTTGGGTGAGGAATTTCCAAGTTTGCACCTCATTGCAATTGAACCAAATTCTACCATTGCATCCAACAGATTAGACGACATTTGGGACCTAAGGTTCAGGAGAAACCTAAATGACTGGGAACTTAATGACATATTTGCCCTCTTTGCCAAAATTGCAACCCTGCTCCTTTTCACCCCAAGAGCCTGATAGATTGAAATGGGGTAACTCAAGAAAAGGTCACTACACAGTCAAGGAAGGATATCACAGCTTATGCTCAAGGAACTCAATGATTGACAAATGGCCATGGAAGCATATATGGAAGACAAAATTACCTACCAAAGTGATCTGTTTCAGTTGGACTGCACTACATAACTCATGCCTCACACAGGATAATCTCTCCAAAAGGAAATTCTAGCTTGCTAACCGATGCTATTTATGCCACAAGCACACAGAAAGTGTCAACCACTTGCTACTGCACTGCCCAGCTGCCTCACACCTATGGAATATGTTTTGTTTTTTTGGCCTTTCTTGGGTCATGCCTTTCTCTGTTAGGGATGCTCTTGAAAGTTGGAGTTCACGGGATGTTGACAAAGCCACCAAGAGTATGTCGATGATGATCCCTGGTGTTATCTTCTGGTGTTTACGGACAGAGAGGAACAAAAGATGTTTTGATGGAATTTCAACTTCTAGAGATCTCTGGCGAGGCAGATGTCTAATTAGCCTTTTTAGTTGATCCAAACTGACCCCTGTAAATAATTTAGAACTCTTCTTGGATTTAGTTAGCTCTATAGCTTAGGAAGAGGCTACAAATCCTTTTTTTTTGTGAGCTTAAATGATCTATCCTTGTAAAGCTTGCATCTTCTTGATGCCTTGAAATGAATCTACTTACTTCATTAAAAAAAATGAATATATGCACACAAGCTTAGCCCCCTATAAGAAGGGTAACATGAAATTAGATAAGATTATGGTGCCTAATACAAACACTTCAATTATCCAACCTTAGAAAAATGGCATGACAGATGAAGATGTAAAATCAAGGGGAAAATAGGAGGATTGAAATGAAGTCGTGGTACGTGTGTGCTAAAAGAATAGGCACAAAGGCAAATTCTGTAAAATGGAAACAATATTATATGAAAATACATGTACCTTCAAGGTCCAGATATTCAAAGAACGAGTGTTGTAAAAGTACGGATGTAAAGATTAATGTGACAGACAAATTTCTCCAGAGAGAATATGCTAGACAAATTGACAAAAGTTATATTTGATAGTGGATACAAGTAACACTCATGGAGGTAGAATAAAAGAGAGTTGCTTGAGATGATTTGGCTATGCTCTACATAAACCTACAACAGATCGGTCTTAAATTCGCCCAAAAAGCGAATGAAGATTCTTTAGTAAACCTACATTCTCTTGGAATCAATAACAGAACTTTGAGTATGACATACTGAAGCCAATGATTTGGATGATACCAACTTATTGAGATTACAAACTAAGTTGTATTTACGCTTACATTAAGTTTAGTGTTTGGTTGGTATCTCCTTGGTCATATTAGAGATTCATGTCAATGTAGAGATTTGTATGTCAGTATAAAAGCAAGTGTGAGATTTATAAGACCTTACGTTTTAGCAGATCCATGCAGTCTTAATGACATTATTTGGTATTAGAATGAAATGGGCCTGATTAAAGGGAATAGATACAGTAATTCATATATCCGATTTGGATAATACCAATTCTTTGAGATCAAAACTGAGTTGTTTCTACTAATATTGATTGTTTGAGATACGGAGATATAATGTCAGCAATGAAAATTTACAGCCAAGGGTCACTCATTCTGTCATTCATTTTAAAGGCATTTAAATCGTCCAAGGGGTGCCTCATTAAACTAGGAGAAACATGATTTGTCTTATTTAAACCTTCCTTTGAAATTCTTTGGATATTTCACGTTTATCTCACATTACATATCATTTTTCCCACATAAATGAAGATCTAAAACAAAATAAAGTTAGAAAAGTTCAAGAATTTATAGTCAACAACCACATTAAATCTAGATTTAAGCTAAATTGAACATACGAGCATCTTTTCCAGCTAATACAAACTAACTACACTATTAAACTTAGGTACAAACATAATATCAGCAAAAATAGAAGTCCTTCAACAAAGAATTTTGTTTACCTAAAATCAATTCACACCATGTTGAAAGGGGAAAATCTAAATTAACTTCACTAGACAGAGGAACTCAGATAACACCGTGCAGCATGGAAATGGAAAGAATAACAGAAAAGTAAAAATTAAGAAAAAAAAACATGCAAAATACATACCAGAACAGGAAAGCCCACCACAATCGCTCCAGCAGCACTTACAATGACAGCTGAAGCAGTGAATCCTATTGAGCTAAAAGCATCAGAAACCATACCAAGAGCATAAGCACCAGCTGCTGCTGACCCTCCCAGCATTGTTATAGTGACAAGTAGGTAATTCAATGGTGGTGGCACTTGAATGTATCGTCCAAATGAATGGAACACAACCCTAACCTCCAAGCAAATGACAACTACAAACAAAGCAATAGCTCCATTCACCACACGAATGCTGTGCAACTGATTCTCGTTTTTAGTCACCCACCATAATCCCCCTCTCGTTGAGGCATACAGTTGAAACAAAAATGGAACGAAGAAGAGAAGAAACAGATCACAAATAGATGCCCACGAGACAAATATAACCGAGTAATGGGAGGCAATATGAAATAGAAGGGGAAAAAACAATAGATTCAACGTATGAATACAACTCTCAAGCTGCCCAAGGATTAGATTATCATCTGGAACGTGACCACCGTGATAACTAGCTTCTTGCTTCATTTTAAATGATGATAAACGAGGAACTGAGAAAAGCCAATAGAAAATGCAGTTAAACGCCATAAGATAATAAGCCGCATTAACCATACCAACTGCAGAGACTGTTGCCCAGGTAAAAACAGTAGAAGCAACTATGGGACAACATGCAAACAACAACCGCTCAAGAGCAAGCACAATCGTAGGATACTCAATTTGAATCCACTTGAACTGAAGCGACACCCACACACCAATCAAGAAATTAGTCAAACTACAAACTGATACAGCAAGTAACCCAAGCATAACAGAATTAAACCCCGAAAACAAGGACGAGCTGAAGAAGAAAGCAAATTGCGAAGCAATGAGTGAAAACCAAACAGCGAAGAAGGAACCAGACTTGAAACTCAGAGAATCAAGGATATAAGCTACCATAAGCCCTAACGTAAGTGTAGCAACAACCGGAGTACCACCAAGGTCAAGGAGAAAAACGGCACAAGGAACCAACGCGACAGCGATTCTAGCGTTGTGAACGAACGTCGTCGGTGAGAATCGAGAATTCCTCAGAGATCTACTATTAACGGAGTTAGGGTTCCGTTCGGGACTGTAAACGCCATCAAATGAGGTGGAAAGAGAAGGTGCACTAGTAGAAGCAGATATGTATGGACGGAAAGACCGAGTATGAAGCTCCGGCGGCAACATTTTTCCGTTGACCGATCTGCCGGCCGGCGATTCTGATCTGCTGTGTAATGAAAGGGGTTTAGCTGAATTGATGATGATGATCAGTGTGAGCGTTATGAGTGAGTGAGACAGTTGACGTGTCAAAGACTACGGCAACCGTTGGATCTTTTTTTCTCCAATTTGATTGGTCGATTCACTGATCGACCCATTTAATAAGATTGATCCAACTTTGACCCGATCCAATTGGTGAACAATGATAATGGATTGCCTCTTTGCATTTCTTAATGGACTTGGCATTCAATACTTCGGCTTTCGGTTTGTTTATCCTACTTTCTTTTAGTTAAGAATATACATTGAAGGGTATTTTAAATATAATATAATATAATATAATATTGAATCGAAGTTAGTTGAATTTGACACAAATATTTATCACAGTTGAAAATGAATGGAAGAATCAAAATAAAAAATTGAAATACTTCGATTTGATTTTATGACTTTTATGTTTATTTTTGTAATTTCTTATCCTTTGAATTTGGTTATTATATTTTTTTTTTTGTATTCAGATTATTGTTTTACCTTGTGTTTGGATTGAGTTGATTGACAATGCCGAATCGTCAGTCACAACTTTGTTTTTCTCCTTGAATCTAGCTCTTGGGATCTCCAGTCTGTTAGCTAGAGTTACCGTCATGCTGACTTGTCCTAAGTCGTAAAACCATTCCCTTATATGATCTTTCAATTGCCTCTCTCACTAGGCCTTTTGTTAGTGGATCTGACACATTATCGCTTGACTTCACATAGTCAATCGTGATAATTCTACTACAGAACAGTTGTCTTACGGTGTTATGTCTCCGTCATAAATGACGAGACTTCCCGTTGTACATGATGCTCCCTACCCTATCTATTGTTGCTTAACTATCGCAATATACGCATATAGGTCCCACGGGTTTGGGCCAAAATGAAATATCCTCTAGGAAATTTCGAAGCCATTCAACTTCTTCACCAACCTTATAAAGCAATAAATTCAGATTCCATTGTGGAGCAAGCGATTCATGTCTGTTTGGACGATTTCCAAGAGACTGCTTCACCAAGTGTAAATACATACCCCTTGTGGATTTTACTTCATTTGACCCGGTGATCCAATTTGCATCACTATATCCTTTAATTACAATAGGATATTTATTATAAATCATAGCAAGATATTTATTATAATGCAAAGCATAGTGTTGTGTATGTTTCAGATATCCCAACACGTTTCATTGCCATCTAGTGAGTTTGATTCAGATTACTAGTGGAAAAACTCAATTTGCTAATAGCACATGCTATATCTGGTCGCATACAATTCATAATATACATTAAACTTCCCAACACTCTAGTATATTCCAATTGAGAGTCACTTTCACCTTCATTCTTTTTATGTAAAGCTTAAATCAATTGGAGTTTTGACAACATTGAAATTCAAGTACTTGAACTTATTCAGTAGTCTTTCAATATAATGAGATTGAGATTATGCTAGTCCCTGGGGAGTTTTGAGAATCCTGATCTCTAATATCAAATCAGCAACTCCTAAATACTTCATATCAAACTTGTTGGACAACATGCACTTAGTAACTTTATATCGTCAATATCTTTACTCATTATTAACATATCATCAACATTCAGAAAAACAATGACTTCATGATTCAGAATGTTTTAATGTAAATACACTTATCACATTCGTTAATCTTGAATCCATTTGCCAAAATTGTTTGGTCAAATTTAGCATACCATTGTTTGGGTGCTTGCTTGAGCCCATAAAGCGACTTCACACTTTCTCTTCTTTACTAGGAACTACAAATCCTTCATGTTGTTCCATGTAAATTTCTTCCTCCAACTCTCCCATTTAAGAAGGGTGTCTTTACATCCATTTGGTGGATTTTAAGATCATACGCTGCCGCTAGTGCTATTAACATTCTAATTGATATTATTCTTGTTACTGGAGAGTATGTGTCTAAATAGTCTAGACCTTCCTTTTTCTGTATCCTTTGACGACAAGTCTAGCCTTATATTTGTGAATAGTCCCATCAGCTTTCTTTTTCCTTTTAAAGATACACTTTGATCCTAATGGTTTATTTCCTAGAGGAAGATCAGCCAATTCCCAAGTATGATTACTTAAAATTGATTCGATCTCACTATTGATATTGACAACTTCTTTCCAATAAGTTGACTTAGGCGAAGACATAGTTACTTTGAATGTTTGAGGCTTATTTTCAAGCAACAGTGCCACAAATTCTGGTCCGAAAAAAGTGGGTTTCCATTGGCGAGTGCTACGCCTAGGATCCTTACTAGGTAGTGTATTTTTCGCTGATTCTTCCCGTGGTCGTTTAGGTCTTTCACTTGTCGACTAAAATTCAGTTTTATACAGATAAATGTGTTCAAAGAACTCTGCATTATTGTCACGATCAGGGAGCACTCCCTAGAAGTAACACGACGTACTCGACCTCTCGGAGGTCTTATACAAGCCCTTAGACATCTTTCATCGCATCGCCATAGTAAATTTAGTGGAAAATTTAAAACTTTCCTAACACATCATATGCTAGAATCATCACTCTCTCTCTCTCTCTCTCCCTATGTATATATATATATATACATATATATATATATATATATATATATATATATATATATATATATATATATATATATATATATATATATATATATATATATATATATATATATATATATATATATATGTATATACATATATATATATAAAATATAATTCATAGTACATAGTCAGACTCTAAGTCTCTTTTGCCATCTTAGACTCAACATCGATAGAATAGAATAAGGACACAACCCCTTAACATCATAACATAATATTTAAGCTATTACAATACATTGAATATAAACATGACATAGGAAATCCTTGGAACATAAGGATACCTTTTCTTGAGCTTGGGAAACACATATCAAGCCCTTCACCTTAGAGACATCCTTTAAGCATCCATAACCTACACTTTGTGTAAAAAGGTGAAGAAAAATGGTGTTAGTACAAGAATGCACTAAGTATGGCAACCATGCAAAAACATGCATTTAAAGAGGACATTTTTCTTAGAAAACCATGCATCATGCCTTTTAGGTAAAGCTTCATAAAAACTTTGATATAATAAGCACAAAATAGCTCATATACTTCACATAAGCATGGACACTTTTCATAACATCACATAAAGCCACATTTAGCATTTCATACTAATATATTATCTTTTACCTTAAGTCTTTAATCCCCAAGTAACCCTCTAATAACACTCGGTGCAATGTATGAATAGTGTCCCATTCCACCATCCACACTCAAGAATTACCTTAAGGTCACCAAGGTGAACATTCACATAACCTTCATTTACTTAAACATAGGCATTCATAGGAACATAGCATATCCTAAGACACCTACTTCCCATATGAACTAACATGTTCTATGAATCTCATATAAGACTCACTTCAAGACCACATGCAAGTCAACACTACCAATGACATCATAAGATCTTACTCATAATCTCAATCTAAGTCTACTAGTGCAATGTACATGTGAAGTCCCATAACCCCACACATAATAAGTAAACTCATGAAGAGACCACAAACATCATTTACTTCATACATCAAAATTGCAAGTATAGTCAACTACATGCATATCAAGTAAGACCTCATCATATAGTCAACAAGACCAACATTATGCATATTAAGTGAGACCACATCATATGGACACCATAGGACTCATACTATGCATACTATCATACAATTAGGTCAATACCATAATATTATGCATATAAGACATATACATACATATACATATAGAACACCTTCCTAGAACTCCCTTCAAGAGCTACTTGTGCAATGCATAGGTTAAGTCACATACCCTCACCTACACTAAGCAACTTCCCTTAGGTTATCCTAGTTAGGGTTCAATACTTTACTTCCATTTTCCATTTTACTTTAGGGAAACTTCGCCTTAACCGACACTAGACTATGTGATCTAAACATGTCCGGTGTCATACAACCCCACACCAAAAAGAGGTGCTCTATTTGAAAAGGTAGAACCATACATAATAGCTTATCTATGTGGATCCACTAGCTATATCCTACGGGGCACATAGCTATGAAACTAATAGATTGTTACTAGAAACCTTGACTTACTAGACGTGGAGGTTTCCATCTCATGAGACATTGGTGAACCTACCTTCCATCTTGAAAGGGACATCTCTCATTGTCAAGTTCACTCGGTGTTAAGCTAACTTCCCTTTTATTGAAAAAACCTTTATTGACTTTACTTCATAAAATAAGCCTTAGGAGATTAACTCCTAATGTGCATAGCTCATAGGTTATAGATGAGAATGTCCTTTCATCAACCTAAGTCATGTGAGAAACCTTTCACATGGACATGCTTCATTATATGCATTCTTGTGTGTGTATGTGTACTTACATGAGAAGACCTTTCACATAAACATATTTAGACACTACATCTATGCATACTTCACCATATCATATACTTTCTTGTTCATAGCTTAATCATGCATTCATATTCATGTACATAGAGTAATCACCCTAGGAGTTATTCTAGCATAGGAGACAAGACAACTTCAACATTGTATCCAAGACTCCTAACATTGGCTAAGATCACACATTCATATAGGGGTACATAGGTAGGGGTCATTCACCATTAGCACTTCATCAATGGCAGCACATAGACCAAACCTAACCCTAACAACTTCATTCAAATGTAGAAGACACCATCAACACCTAGCACATGATTCTAGATTGAAAGACTAGGCATATACTTCACATTGTGTGATCATTATTACCACACTTCACAATACATAACTTGCCTTCAAGGCCATGATCAACACATATAGAGATTGACAAGAAAGTAAACACCGCCACCATAAGTGGACCATACCACACAATGTACACCACATCATCCATTCTATAGAAAGTAGAGAAATATAGGTCAAACTTACCAAATCTCCAAACCTTGATCATCATTGATAAATTACCCATAATTCACCATCAATTCACATAGAAGATAGTATCTATAATCAATTTAACATAATTGAATCATACTACAATCAATCAAACATTAAGATCACAATGCCCACACTATAGGCTAAATTGAGAAATTGGGAGGATCATGGGTTCATCATGAAATTGGATTGAAATTCACTTTAAAAACAGTAGCCAATCATCAATTTATCATAAGCATTCTTTTGAAATCAATTTGATAAAGAACCCATGGCTAGATTGAAAGATAGGTATTTTGATCATGAAATCTCTTTGAAAAGCTTTGAAGCAACTTCTTAGATGAACGAATAACTAAGGATGAAGGATCATCATACCTCATTACATGAAGAGACCACGAAAACTTGAAGAAGAAATCTTGAGAATCCATCACCATGGCTGCTCTTGAGCTTCATCTCCAATAAGGTTTCTAGAGAGATTTTGTTTTGAGAGGGAAGGGTGAAATTTGAAGAATGAAGTATACTTGGGGTTTTGATATTTTTAACCAAATTAATATACTAAAAAATACATAAAATAACTGAATAGGGTCTATTTAGGACGTGGGGTGAATTTCCCATTCACCCCCTAGCATGGCAGCGTGCAAGCTGCAGAGTTGCAGGTCCTATCGACGTGGGGACTGACGGACCGTCCTCTGAATGACGGGACCGTACTATTCTTCCGTAGTTGGTGACTGAGGTTGAATTTTGGGGTCTTAATCTCCCACAACTAAGTGTGGAGCAACGCCCCAAATCGACGGGGCGTAGATAGGTGCACGATCCGTCATTTTCCAAGCGTAGGTAGACACTACCAAGGCAGTGTTTAGGCAACCTTTGGGAACGTAAATACAATTATATACAAGTTAAGGGCATTCTATATAAATTTGAGCATCAAACAACACTTAAAACATGTCAAGGCACACTAGATCACACTAGCACGTCTCGAGACTAACTTTCAAACGTCATCAGACGTTCTTGGACGTTTGACCTCCAAATCACTTCAAATCAAGTATGCATACTGTAAAACACTTATTTAACACATTTATAACCTTTTTAGGCACATGTGAGGATCTAAGCACCTTAGTTCTTTTGATAGACCTTACAGTTATCTGACTCAATTATCATATCAACATGAATCTCAAGATTATCAGATTGTGAACCAAAAATTGACATTCCTTACTGTTCACAACATATCCAATAAATACACAATCCACCGTTTGGGTCTAATATTCACCCTTTCGGGTAAAGGAACCTCTACCTTGGCTAGACACCCCCATACTTTGAAATATTTCAAGTTGGATTTTCTTCCTTTCCACAACTCATATGCAATTGATTGTGTTTTGCTACAGGGTACCCTATTGAGTATCTTATTAGCCGTAAGGCTGGCTTCCCCACACAAGTTTTACGGTGAACTAAAATTGATCATCAAGGCATTCATCATTTCCTTTAATGTTCTATTCTTCCGTTCCGCCAAACCATTTGACTATGGTGTATAGGGTGAAATAGTTTGATAAATAATACCATATTCCAAACATATCTCTGCAAAAAGAGATTCGTATTCTCCACCCTTATCACTTCGAATCATTTTTATCTTTAGATTCAATTGATTCTCCACTTTATTTTGGTATTGCTTAAATGCATCAATTGATTTATCCTCACTATTAAGCAAATATACATAACCAAATCGTGTGTAATCATCAATAAAAGTTATAACATACTTTTTCCCCCCACGAGATGATGTTGACTTTATATCGCATATATTTGTGTTAATTAAGTCTAATGGTTTTGAATTTCTTTCAACAGACTTGTAAGGATGTTTAACAAACTTCCTTTCCACACAAATTTCACATTTTGATTCATAGCATTTAAAATCAGGCAATACTTCTAAAGTAACCAATTTTCGCAAGACTTTATAATTTATATGTCCCAAGCAGGCATGCAATAAATAATTTGAATCTAATAAGTAAACATAAGCAAAATTCTTATTAATATTGTCAACAACCATTACATTCAGTTTGAAGAGGCTCTCATTGAGGTAGCCCTTTCCTAAGAACATCTCCTTCTTACTTAATATAGCTTTGTCACTAACTAGGACACACTTAAACCCATTCTTAATGAGCAGTGCAATAGAAACTAAATTCTTCTTAATAGTAGGAACATGCAGTACACTATTCAAAGTCAACACCTTGCCGGATGTCATTTTTAACATTACTTTCCCAGTTCCTGCAATCCTTACTGTTGTTGTGTTTCCCATGAACAAATCTTCATCGACCTCAACATGTGTGTAAGTTGCAAAGGCTTCTTTTGCAGAGCAAATATGTCGAATGGAACTTGAGTCGAGAAACCAATCTTTGGGATTTCTAACTAAGTTGCACTCCGAGATCATTGCACACAAGTCATCTGCATCTTCCATCTCTTCCACGATGTTTGATTGACTTTTGCCTTTGCCTTTGTCTTTTTCTTTGTCTATTCTTGGAGCACGACAGTTAGAAGACTTATGACCAGCCTTTCACAATTGTAACAGTTGCCCTTGAATTTCTTCTTGGCATGTTCTGACTTTTGTCCGTTGGACTTCTTTCTCTTTTTGTCTTTGGTAGGAGCTTCTTCAACAATATTAAATCCAATTATTGTCAAACTCTTACAAGACTTCTTTTTGGTGATTTTATTATCTTTCTCAATTTTCAGCCGAATCACTAGATCTTCATGATTTATTTCCTTATGCTTGTGCTTTAGAGAATTCTTGAAGTCGTTCCACAAAGGAGGTAACTTCTCGATCATTGCAGCCACTTGAAAAGCTTCATTTACTACCATATCTTCAGCAATCAAATCATGGAAAATAAGTTGAAGTTCCTGCACTTGTGATCCAACAGTTTTACTATCTACCATTTTATTGTCTAAAAACTTTGCGACCATAAATTTTTTCAAGCATGCATCTTCTGTCTTATATTTCTTCTCAAGTTCATCCCACAACTCTTTCGAAGTTGTCATTGCACTATAGACATTATATAAGTCATCCTCTAAAGCACTCAGAATATAGCCCTTACACAGGAAGTCTGCATGTTTCTATGCTTCAATAATCATGAACTTTTCTCTGTCTGCCATTTCAGCAACATGCACTGGAGTTTCTTCGTTGGTAATTTTCTGTAGACCAAGAGTGGTAAGCCAAAAAAATACCCGTTGCTGCCATCCTTTTAAATTCACACCAGAGAATTTACCCATTTTCTCTGCTTGTGGTACAACAGTTCGGGTTGGTGCAGTAACAGCCTCTATAACATTATTGTTTTTCATTTTTGATAAACAAAAATTGATAGTAAACAATAACTTAAAATTCGGACTTAAAGGAGTATAAAACCACAAAGGTTTTTGTCTCCACCAGAAACACAAATTAAAATAAAATAATAATTTCCTTCAGATTGATGTCAATCTGTGTTTGAAGAATAAAATTACTAATTCCAACAAAAAACTTTGCAGAAACACGAAGTTACCAAAATTTAAGGAATTAATAAGAAGGATGAATAAAAATTAATTAAAAAAAATCTAAAATCTGTAAATGTACTAGAATATAGAAAATTAGAACAGGAAAGAGATCAAGCAAACTGAATGCACAGTGTCCCCTTAAGTAGATTATTCCCCTCTAGTATCCGAGGTTTGATTTAGAATATGCCTCCCTGGATATAATGATCTCAATCACCAGCGTATTGATACCCTAAACTCTGGTGTTAGTGAACCACAAACTTTGTACAGAAGAAGAAGGAGAAATCAGAAAAATTCGTAAGAAAAAAATCTAAAGTATCAATGTATTTATAGGCAAGAGGAACTGGTTCTGAGAGGTTGCAATCCTTTCAGAATCCAACAACCATTGACGAAAGTTGCAATCTTTCAAACGATCATGGATGTTTCTGAAAGGTTGCAACCTTTCAGAACAGTCACTTCCAACAGTGAGAAATTCAAATAAAATGGGTGGGAGTCGGTTCGGTCAATTAAATAATTAATTGAAATGTTTCAGTTAATTAACAAAAAATAATCTCTCGATTGATCATATTCAAAAGCCAAAGCCACGATGCGAGGGGGTCCCTCTTTCCAATTCTTTTAACAATTAATAGGAGTGTTTCTATATTTAAGCTCTCCTATTTTTCTTTTCACCACCGATGAGGGACAAATGCCTTTTCACTAAAGCATAAGAGAACTTTTTAAGTTCCCAACTCTTCAAGTTCCTATCTTTTAATCTTCCCTCAATTTCCCATTATCTCTTGCTACATACCCAACAATATAGACCTACAGGCTGTTCGGGCGTGAGTTACCTGTTAGAATAATATATAGGATGGATGATAATTTATCTAGGTTTATTACTCGTTGTTAGAAACTGTTCTTTTGCTGAAACCAATATGAGAAGTTCTTTAAAAAAACTAAATTTGTGAACCTCTAAGGAAAAGTCGTTGATGTATGTAAAGCTTGAATCAATTGACATTCATAAATAAGAAAAATATTTCGTCATGTGAAAAATGCATCAACATATTTTCTTGAATACTCTTGTTAATTTTATGTTTTTTATAACTGGAGGTTGAAGGCTTGAATTAGCAAGTTCTTCTGTTGGTTTCTACCATTGCCCGAACTTGGATGCAACCCTTTGTTTCTTTTGACTCTAAATGTTGTATTTTGGGTTACACATTAAAATGTAAATATCATGTGTAAGTCTTTACATTTTAGTGTTTGTAGAGTGGATGCTATCTCCCTTTATGTCTAAATTCTAGAATCTCGACTAGGTTATGCACATTTCTTGTTTGCCTTGTGGCATGTTACTTTTTGTTATAAGTTTTCTTGGATTCTATCGATTGGTCTTCATATGAATTAGATCCCAAATTACTAACGCAACTTTCTAGACTTTCTGTTTTGGAATTTGGTTAGAAATTAGTAATGAAGAAAGAACTATAATGTTGCCTAAAACCTATATCCTTTTGTCTACCTAATTGGTGTATTTTTCAATTAGTGCGACCCTTTTGTTTTTGTTGTCTAGTGATGCTTCCACTATACTTCTCTTAGATATTAAAATGAGCATGTCTAAGTTATGCGAGATATCAATGACTTAGATATTTTGACATAGGATGGAACAAGAATAGATTCATGGATGTGATTGCCCCTTTCTTTGTTTTGGTCTAAAAGTACATCTTTTACTTTGCTGAAATCTCACAGAATTTACTTTGTCCATAACTGTTATCTTATGTTGTTACAAATCCGATAGCTTAAGGCTAGTCTAGCTCTACTTAATAATCGGCAGAAATATTTATAATATCCTTTTTCTACTTCTTAGAAACTAGTTCTAAATGCAGATTGTGTCTATTCCTTAGAAACTATATGTGTTACTCCCTCTGTTTCAAAAAGAATGTCCCTATTTCCTATTTAGTGTGTTTCAAAAAGAATGACCCCTTTCCTTTTTTGGCAACACTTTAACTTTAAATTTCCACG
Organism: Solanum sitiens; assembly: GCA_016801875.1. Taxonomy (NCBI): domain Eukaryota; kingdom Viridiplantae; phylum Streptophyta; class Magnoliopsida; order Solanales; family Solanaceae; genus Solanum; species Solanum sitiens. Next base: position 126,023 of record JABWTJ010000628.1, read on the forward strand.
TGACATGTTTAAGACAACAATATTAAAGGGCATTTTAGTACATTTAACATAACTTTAATTTAGAACCACAAAATTAAAAAGTCTTCTTTCTTTTCTTAAACTCCGTTCCAAGTCAAACTAGGCCATCCTTTTTGAAACAGAGGGAGTATAATTGTTTGCATCACTTGCTAGACTCCAAGGATGGAACTATGTGAAGTTCATTTTGATTTGTTCTTCATAAGTTTGAACCTCATTTGCTAATGTCTGTTATCTTATTTTTGTACATGTACATTCGGGAGCGCGTTTGGAGTTAGTATATAACTCCATCTCTGTCCAAACCAAAGAAAGCGACCAATAGCCTCCATATAAGCTCGTGTCTAGCAGCCTTCATCGCGTATAGAGTGTCCAACACCTTTCTTCCTCTCATTGAAAACTTTATCTTTTAGACAGAAGCTTATATATGTTGTTTACATTTTTGTCCAACATTTTTATGGTTTACATATTTGTGTTTACATTTGTTTTGTTTTGTTTGTGTTTGCATATACGAAGCATGTCGCTATATCATGAACGTGATAGTGAACATAATCACATATGTTTCTATCCCGGTTGGGTGTTGAATTCGCCTATGATTACTGTTACATCCGGGTTTACCCCCTAAACGTAACTAGCGTCGTCATCCTCTTTGAGGACTAAGACAAGCCTCTTAGCCTCATCATAGCATTCATCGATTAAAAATGTGAAGGAATTTAAAACTTTTTATCTATAACTACTCGGAGGTTTACATAGACCTCTACATACACATAATCGTATTTATATCAAGTATACATAGACTTGTTCATATACGAAGATTACATAGTCTTCTACTTTTATTTCATACACTTATACATTTAGGAAATAATAGTTATAAAAGCCGTCTCATCTCATAAACTATCTATCAAAGATAACAAATCTTGGGCATAGCCCTACATCAATACAAGAAGCCACTTATAGGCTATATACAACATCGTCTCAAACGAGTAATAGAGTCAATACAGAATTATAGTAACTAAGTAACATAAGAGTATGATGTCGGCAACGCCCTCGGGAGAATGAGGACCTACCACTTGGATGGTAAGAGATCCAAGTCTTCCTTTCAAGCAATTCAGAGCAATTTCAACGACCCGAACCTAAAATGTTTGGGAAAAGGGAAAGAAATGGGGTTAGTACTCCACATGTACTAAATATGGAACCATATATACACTTACCAATCAAATATACGTAGAAAAGGACATTTAAGAAAAATCATTATAGAACATGTATACGAGTGAAGCATAGCAAAGCAAAGCATACTAACTATACCCTTCATAAAGTCACAAGTGCAATGATCAAGTAAATTCCCATGACTCTTACTGAATCAAGTAACCTATCAAGACTACAATTAGCAATTAACCTTACCTAACATACTCTCCCATTTCATGAAAACATTCTTCTTCAACCAAAAGCAACAACCTTATACTCATAAGCATGTTATTCAATGTACAAAGTCATTTACATTATATCACTACTTTACATACATAATATTGACCTCTCAAAGCTCCTATCAAGGCAAACTAGTGCAAGGCGTAGGTAGAGTCCTATACCCCTACCTAAGCTATAGCCAAACCCTTCAAGTTACTTCGATTAGTCTATATCTTATTCATTCATTTTAGTTTAGGGAAACCTTGCCTTAACCGACATAGACCACATGAGCTAATGTGGAATCCGGTGTCATGAAATCTTACACCGATGGAAGGTGGTCTACCGGCCAAGGTAGAACCTAACGTAAATGTAGCTATCTAGGTGGATCCACTAGCTAGTATCCTATGGTGGCAACATAGTTGATGGAGCTTGGGGAAAAGAACCTTGGAAATATCAACTCTACACCCTACTATAGTCATGAGGCTATCCACCCTGTGAGGACCGTAGTGAACCCTACCTTTCCTTATATAAGAAAGTGTCACTCCCTCACATACAAGCTCACTCGGTGCTAAGCTAGGTCCCTTTTTATTGAAAAGCCTTTACTCTTATCATAATCATAAATATATATATACATATATATATCATAGGGCCTAGCCCTCATATACATTCTTTTATCAAAGCTCAATAGAATTGTATGAGAAATGGTCCTTTCATTAACAACTCAAATAGGTGAAGTTAGCCCATGCACATCTCATCACAATAGGGCACATCTTTACATAACAACTTCCCTATATCATGTACTCCTAGGCAACCTCACAACCAACCTAAGCATTTCAATTCAATCATCATACCAACCTATCACCTTAAGCAAGGTATACTTCAACACAACCTTATCACTTGATGACAAATAATTCACAATTTGAAGTAAGGATTAGGATAATCAAGACTTACCAATATTTCTCCATAGTTCACCAATAAGGGCCTTACCATGAACCCATATATCAACCCAATTCGGGTGATCATCCCAATGTAATTCAATAGCCAACATAAGAACTAATTTAAGAGAAGCACTATACCACAATGCAATACTAAATCAAAGCTTGGAGCATGATATCAAAGTCTATCTTCTTACCCTAGATTCACTCTCAAGAAATAGGCATGAAGAACTTCAATTCACCACAATAGATTCATGATCAATGCAATATACAATCATTTAAGATGATTTAAACAATAATTAGATCAATTACTTCAATCCAACCCAAATTCATATCAATCCCAATACCTAGGGTTAAGGGTTAGGGTCATCACCCACAATCTAGACCAAACTACATCAATTCATTATAATCAAGTTACAATACATGATAATCTATTCATTATAACCCAAAGAATACATAAACAACTCAATTCATATAGTCAAATTCGAAATTGGATGAAACCCATATGAAACTCAACTTTTGAAAAACCTTTGAAGGAGCCCTTTGAGGAAAGAATCTCAAAGGTGAATTAGATCCCATACCTTAAGGTTTGATGACGTTTTGATGGTGATTTCGTGCTAAAACCAGCCCCCAATGATCCTCCCAAGCTATCCTCAAATGGAGTCTTCCAATAGAGAGAGAAAGTAGAGAGAAAGAAGAGAGTTTTGTTTTGAGAATAATCATTAGGCTAATGAGGGTTGGGGTATTTATAGTGGGGTTTAAGTCACTTAATTAGTCTTCCCTTAATCCTCTAATCACCCCTAAGACACTAAATAAAATGATTAACCTAAACCCTAAGTTCTAAAAATATCACAGGCCCTCCACGACGACTCCCCGTCGGCGGGCCGTTGTTGGCGTGACGGATTGGCCTCCCTCCGTCCTGCACATCCGTCACATTGGTCAGAGACTGTGCAGGCGAGGGTTTCTTCCCAGAAACTAAGGCTGGCACGACGGTGGCCTCGATGCCCCGTCGTGCCCACGACGCCTCATCGTGCCCATGACGCCCCGTCATGGGATCCGTCGAGGCACACTGCCTCTAGGGTCTTCCTCGAGGGCCCTTGGTTGGTCCTCGGGGAGTCGTACCCTGATTTTTCCAACATGCAACCATACCGCACTATGTGTTACACCTATTGTTACCAACTTTTACTCCATTTCGACTCTTTAATTTGCCCAAACTACAAGGGACACTCTAGCCCTTTCATGAACCAACTTTTCGGACGTTATGGACGTTTTGGTTCCAAAACACTTCAACGACTCCATCTACGCCTAATTTGGCCAGAAAAAATGGTTTAGACCTTAAGGAGCCTGTTTAAGTCTTACCACATCGCTTTGGGATTTTGAAATGTTACATTATCCCCCCCTTAGGAACATTCGTCCCCGAATGACACTAAACACTCTTTAAATGAGGGAATAGACTCAAGACTAGCAGCTCAACCAATTCACAATATTCAATTAACATGAATCATATCATTTCAATAAAACACTTCAAAACATCAATTTATCATACATAAGCTCAAAGTTTCCTCATGAGATACTTTCTACTCACAACACACATGAGCTCAATCATTTGATACACAAGTCGATTAGCACAAAGTTCATCTTATCAATATGCTTAATATAACATCCACAAGGATTCACTATATCACAATACACGACTTGACTCGAATATGCAAGAAGCAAAACAAATTTCAATTTATTTAAGGTCACCTTACAGTGACTTCATTGTGAAGTCTCAAAAACTAGGATTTTTGAAGAAACTTCACCAAAACATCAAAGATTCACAATATCTAGCATAATTGTATCATTACAAAGAATAACTAACCTTAAACATAAAAAAGATGAGGATAGCGGGTTTTCATGTCGGCCTCAGCCTCCCATGTTGCACCCTCAACTAGGTGGTTCTTCCATAACACTTTTACGGAAACCACCTCCTTGTTCCTCAACCTTTTCACTTGCCTATCAAGGATTTAGATAGGAACCTCCTCATAAGAGAGGTTATCCTTGACTCCAAGACCTTCAATAGGAAGAATAGACTCGGGATCCCCAACATACTTCTTCAACATCGAGACATGGAAAACCGGATGAACCGAAGCTAAATCGTTAGGTAGCTTCAAGCGATAGGCAACTTTACCAACCCTTTCCAAAATCTCATAAGGAGCCACGTAATGAGGTCTCAACTTCCCTTTCTTGCCAAATCTTACCACCCCTTTCATAGGTGAGATTTTTAAATACACCTTGTCACCCTTTTCAAACTCTAAATCTCTTATCCTATTATCGGCATAGGACTTTTGTCGACTATAGGCTGTTTGCAACCTATTCCTTATGATATGCACATTCTCCAAAGTCCTATAAATCAAGTCGGGACCAAAGATCGATGGTTCACCAACTTCAAACCATCCTATAGGAGACCTACACCTCCTACCATACAAGGCTTCAAAGGGAGCCATGGAGATGGACGATTGGAAACTATTATTATATGCAAACTCCACCAACGGCAAGTGCTTATCCCAACTCCCTTTAAAATCAATAATGCAAGCTTTAAGCATATCCTCAAGGGTTTGAATCGTGCGTTCCGCTTGACCATCTGTTTGAGGATGAAAGGCGGTACTCAATTTCACTTTAGTACCCAACCCTTCTTGAAAAGACTTCCAAAATCTAGATGTGAATTGTGCACCCCGATCCGAAATGATGGATAACGGAATACCATGGCGACACACAATCTCTTCTATGAAGATCTTCGCATAATCCTCCGCCGAATACGTGGATTTGACGGGAATAAAATGAGCGGACTTAGTCAATCTATCAACAATTACCCATATAGAATCATAAGACTTTTGAGTCCGAGGCAACCCTACCACAAAGTCCATATTAATGTCTTCCCACTTCCAAGTAGGAATTTGGATCTCTTGTAGTAAGCCACCCGACTTTTGATGTTCCGTCTTCACTTGTTGGCAATTTGGACACTTAGCAACAAATTCCGCTATGTCCTTCTTCAAACCTTCCCACCAATATATTTCTCGAAGGTCATGATACATCTTAGTAGAACCCGGATGGATGGAATAGTGGGATCCATGGGCTTCTTCAAGGATCTGATCCCGTAATCCATCAACATCAGAAACACATAACCTCCCTTGGTACCTCAACACACCATCTCCTCCTAAGGAGAAAGACTCATTCATCTTGCCAAGAACAGATTCCTTCAACTCCATCCATAGTTGATCAAGGTGTTGTTTGGACTTCACCTCAACCACCAATGATGATTCAGATCTATGATCAACCGTGGCACCTCCATTTAGAGAACTCTCCAACCGCACCCCTAATCTAGTCAAACGATGCACATCTTTCACTAGATCTTTCTTGTCTTCATCAATATGAGACACACTACCCATAGTCATACGGCTTAGAGCATCCGCCACCACATTGGCCTTGCCGGGGTGATATAGGACACTCATATCATAATCTTTCAACAATTCTAACCACCTTCTTTGTTGGAGATTCAACTCTTTTTGAGTAAACATATATTGAAGACTCTTATGATCGGTGAAAACATCTACATGAACACCATACAAGTAATGTCTCCATATTTTCAAAGCAAACACCACGGCCGCTAACTCTGGGTAGGGTAGTTTCTCTCATGAACCTTAAGTTGCCGTGAAGCATAGGCAATCACCTTCCCATTTTGCATAAGCACACACCCCAAACCTATGCGGGATGCATTACAATACACCACGAACCCTTTAGAACCTTCTGGTAAGGTTAACACCGGAGCGGAAGTAAGCCTGTCTTTCAATAATTGGAAACTCTTCTCGCAGGCCTCCGACCACTCAAACTTTTTAACTTTTTGAGTTAATGAAGTCAATGGAGATGCAATGGATGAAAAACCTTCTACAAACCTTCGATAATAGCCTGCTAAACCCAAGAAACTCCTAATGTCAGTTGGGGTCAAGGGTCTAGGCCAGTTTCTTACCGCATCAGTTTTCCTTGGGTCTACCTCAACTCCCTCACTAGAGATGATGTGCCCAAGAAACGCTACCGACCTCAACCAAAACTCACACTTGCTATACTTGGCGAATAATTTATGCTCTTTAAGGGTTTGCAATACCACCCTTAGATGACCCATGTGATCAACCTCATTCTTTGAATACACGAAGATATCATCGATAAATACAATAACGAATGCATCAAGATAACTTCAAAACACTCTATTCATTAGGTCCATAAATGCCGCCGGAGCATTTGTGAGACCAAAAGACATAACCACAAACTCATAATGCCCATACTGAGTCCGAAAGGCCGTCTTTGGAATATCTTCATTTCTCACCCTAAGCTGGTGATATCCTGACCTCAAGTCAATTTTCGAGAAGTAACTCGCCCCTTGGAGTTGATCAAATAAATCATCAATCCGAGGAAGAGGATACTTGTTCTTGACAGTAACCTTGTTGAGTTGGCGGTAGTCAATACACATTCTCAAGGACCTGTTTACATCCCCACTCTGTTCAAATAGGGCAAAACGTCGCGGCAACTCAAAAAATTATTAATTGATTCAATTTTAACGAGTTTTAAAAATGAATGAGTTTTAAAAAGAGTCGCCACCTAATTTTAGGAAAAAACTAGGAAACCATTAAATGATCTACGAAATCAATTTGATTCTGGGTAAGGGGTTCAAATTATTCCGAAGGGAAGGGGTTAAGCACCCTCCGAAATCCACAAATGTGGGTCCCGACTGAATTTATTTTTTCCAAATTGAGGAAAATAAAATAATGTACAAGTATAATAAACATTCAATATGTACAAATAATAAAATAATAAATATAAGAAACGGCCTAAAGTTTGCCTAACGTCAATATATACAAAATAATGAATAAAAAGTATGATTCGAACTACATTCGAATAATTTCAAGGAGAAGCACCTCCGGGTACCTGTAAAGACACTCAGTAAAAGAGTTAGTACCAAATAAATATAAATAAAAATGAATAACTCAAATAATAACTTAAAAATAAAAATCCGTCTTATTAACATGGAAGGCCTTGGAAATCGACGGTAATTTCTTCATCGGCCATGTTCGCAAGTAAATAATATAAATTTAACTAAATTTCCGTCTTTTAAAAATGGGAAGGCCTCCAAAACCGACGGAAAGGTTTTCTCATTGGCCATTTTATTGGTTTCTTAACAATTAAATAAAATTAACAAGTAACCAAATGTCTCTAAAACAATCCAAGACAAAAACTACAACTTAAAAAATAATAACAATTATTGAAGGAAATAACCTTATAATGTGACATTTTATGTCAGACCCCTCAAAAGAATTCAAATAGTTGGTCAAATCAACATGAACAGTAAAGACAACTAACATTATTGACAATGACAAATTGAATATATAACGCTAGAAGAAACAAATAAAATAAGCAAATATATTTTGACCGTCAAACTAATCAACAAAGGAATATAATGTCATTAAATTTATAGCTCAATAATAATAATGGTAATATATTAAAATAATAAAAGTGAATTGACCTTGCAACAACAAAACAAATGGGCATCATCATTAACTAAAATCACTTTAAATTGAACAACATTATTATTCACTGCAAGGGATAAATAATAGAATAAATAATTAATAATAATAACTAAGCATATTCACCAACTAAATATATCCGGATCAATTGAAGACAATAACAATAAATGAAAAAATGGAATAAATCTAAACAATAACAAGCATTAGAACTTGAACTAAAAATTTCCGTCTTTTAATATTACGTAGGCCTCCAAAATCGACGGAGAGTTTTGTCATTGGCCATTTTTAACAAGCAAATAATATAAAGTTAACTAAATTTTCCGTCTTTTAAAATGGGGAGGCCTCCAAAACCGACGGAAAGGTTTTCTCATTGGCCATTTTTAACAAGCAAATAATATAAAGTTAACTAAATTTTCCGTCTTTTAAAATGGGGAGGCCTCCAAAACCGACGGAAAGGTTTTCTCATTGGCCACTTTAACAAATAAACATATAATATACTAAGATGCAACACCCAAATAATAACAACACAATAGCACGATAATAAAAACTAAATAATAACAACCTAGCTACTGTCAAATAAACAAATTTTCAAAAAAAAAGGACACTATGCAATCAATCAGTGGAGCCTTTTTAATAAAATAAGATCAACAATTGTTAAATAAAGCAAATAATAATAATAGCAAAGTACTGCAGCTTCCTATCTAGTATTGTAAGAAAATAAAATAAAATAAACAATAACATCAAAATTATCATTACTGGCTATGAATAATTTAATTAAGTACAAAAGAAAATATAATTAATAAAAAGTATAGAACTGGGCCACTAGACAATAAAATATCAAACCAATGATTCAAAACACTTATAATAATAATAATAATAATAATAACAAGAACTAACATAGCTGCTGGAGAATATAATTAATTCCAAACAAAATTCATAAATAGTTAAACATAAATGACAATAGAATAATATTAAAGCAAACACATAAAATAATGTAATAACTAGATCAAATACACAATAAATTTAGACTGTATCTCAAATAACAGATGAATAATGCTAAATTTTCTAAAGTAATACAATAAATAATATAAAATAATAATTAATTACTAAATATCAACGGATGAAAGCAAATAAATTAAATTAATAATCAAACACTAATCACCCAATTTAACAAAAAAATAGACCAAGAACACAAAAATATTTGCATAAATATATGACTTAAATTAAAACAAACCACAATGATTATACTAATGACAAAACAATCTTCATCTTCAAAAATAACCACGGGATAACGATTCAAACAAGAAAAATAGATCTGAGTTACCGTTGTGGTCTCTCGGACGATCGAAATCCGGTCTTTCGCCGAAGTTCTTTGACCGAAGCTGCTGCGATTTTGATGTTGCTGCTGTGCTATTTTCGCAACTGTTGCTGCACAGGGCTGCTGGTCGTGGACGGCTGCTGCTGTTGCGCGAGATTGTTGCTGGATGGGGCCGCTGCTTCACCGGTCTGAGCTGCTGGTTGTTCGCTGCCTCGCCAGAAAAGGAAGAGAACGAAGAGGAGGGAGAAGAGAAGAGGAAAAAGGAGAGGAAGAAAGAAGAGAGGAGGGGAGGGGAGGCGGCTGGAGAGGGGAGGAAGAAAGAAGAGAGGAGGGGAAACGGAGGAGAGGGTCGATGAAGGAGTGAGGGGGCTGCAAGGAGAGGGAAGGAGAAGAGAAGAGGGAGGCGGAGATAGGGAAAAAGGGTGGAAGAGATTAGGGTTGTTTTCCCCCTCTCCTCAAATTAATTCCCCAATTCTTCATTTATCCACCACCAATTTTAACATAAACAAATAAAATGCAATGAATCCAAATGTGTGGGCTTGAAATTGTAGGCCCAAAATTATTAATAGAATTCCTAAATTTTAATTTTTTTTTTCGTATTTGGGTAAATTTTTTATTGTGCTAAATTCAACATAAATATTAACAAATGTAACAAATAAAATGAATTTTAAAATAATATAATGAACGTAACTAATGACATGTGAAATGCAATTTTAAAAATTAACTAACAAAAATCCTAAATTTTTATAAATAAAGATAGTTATCGATAAACTTATTAAAAATTATATAAAAAAAATTATTCTAAGCTATTAAATAAATAAAACTTTAAAATTACGAATTTTTAAAATGTTAGGCCAAAATTGGGTGTCAACAGCTGTCCCTTTCGTTGTGTATGATTGATGAAAGAAATCGTGGACAACGTAAATTGACAAACCCAATTTTAACCGAACACATGACCTTTGTAGAGAAGTGCGGTTGAATATGGTGGAAGTTAATCCAAGACTTGTCTCCAAAAGGTTCTATGATGTGTTGCGTCCTTGTTGAAGTAATGCGCACATGTGGCTCCTCTGAGAGTGCATACTCTAGAATGTTCTAAAAAAAAACAAAGGTAAAACTCATTATTATAGGCAAAACTAAAAGAAAAAGGGTAGCATCTCTTATGATACGATAAATGGAGATAAATACAGGTCCCTTGGTAGGACGAATGAAGATGATGATCAATCTGTAGGATTTGGAATGTATGTTCATCGGTAAGACAAATGAAAAGATTATCCATCGGTAGGATTTTGAATGCATGTCCATCGATAGGACGAATGAAAAGATTATCCATCGATAGGATTTTGAATGTATGTCCATCGGTAGGACAAATGAAAAGATTATCTATCGGTAGGATTTTGAATGTATGTCCATCGGTAGGACAAAATGTAAACATCTTTCAACGCAAGTTTCCACCGACTTGAACGTTGAATAGATAGGGTGCACAACCTTCACCTCCGAATAGATACATCTTAAATGCAAATATCTTTCAACGCAAGTTTCCACCGACTTGAACGTTGAAAATATATGGTGCACATCCTTCACCTCCGAATAGATGCGTCTTAAATGCAAATATCTTTCAACGCAAGTTTCCACCGACTTGAACGTTGAAAAGATATGGTGCACATCCTTCACCTCCGAATAGATGCGACTTAAATGCAAATATCTTCTTGGCGATGTATAAACTTTCGCGAGGATGGAATCTTCTCGCAATGCATAAAATTTTGCGAGGGATGAAATCTTCTCGCGATGCACAAATTCCGCAAGGTATGAAATCTTCTTGCGATGCATAAATTTCTGCGAGGTATGAAATCTTCTCGCGATGCATGAATAATAACTTGCGATGCATGAATATTAACTTGCGATGCATGATCTTTTACAATGCATGAATATTGACTCGCGATGCATGATCTTTTGCAATGCATGAATATTGACTCGCGATGCATTATTTTTTATTTTTTTTTGCGATGCATGAATATTGACTCGCGATGCATGATTTTTCGCAATGCATGAATATTGACTCGCGATGCATGATCTTCCGCTATGCATGAATATTGACTCGCGATGCATGATTTTCTGCGGGGCATGAATATCTTCCCGCAATGCATGAGTTTTGCGAGGGATGGAATCTTCTCGCGATGCATAAATTTCTGCGAGGAATGAAATCTTCTCGCGATGCATGAATTCCGCAAGGTATGAAATCTTCTTGCGATGCATAAATTTCTGCGAGGTATGAAAACTTCTCGCTATGCATTAATTTCTGCGAGGTATGAAATCTTCTCGCGATGCATGAATATTAACTCTCGATGCATGAATTTCTGCGAGGTATGAAATCTTCTCGCTATGCATGAATTTCTGCGAGGTATGAAATCTTCTCGCTATGCATGAATTTCTGCGAGGTATGAAATCTTCTCGCGATGCATGATTTTCTGCAATACATGAATATTGACTCTCAATGCATGATTTTCTGCAATGCATGAATATTGACTCTCAATGCATGATTTTCTGCAATGCATGAATATTGACTCGCGATGCATGATTTTTTGCAATGCATGAATATTGACTCGCGATGCATGATTTTTTCAATGCATGAATATTGACCTCAATTCATGATCTTCTGCGGGGCATGAATATTTTCCCGCAATGCATAAATTTTGCGAGGGATGGAATCTTCTCGTGATGCATAAATTTTTGCGAGGAATGAAATCTTCTCGCGATGCATGAATTCCGCAAGGTATGAATCTTCTTGCGATATGTAAACTTTTGCGAGGAATGAAATCTTCTCGCGATGCATGAATTCCGCAAGGTATGAATCTTCTTGCGATATGTAAATTTTTGCGAGGAATGAAATCTTCTCGCGATGCATAAAATTTTGCGAGGGATGAAATCTTCTCGCGATGCATAAACTCCGCAAGGTATGAAATCTTCTTGCGATGCATTAATTTCTGCGAGGAATGGAATCTTCTCGCTATGCATGAATTTCTGCGAGGTATGAAATCTTCTCGCGATGCATGAATATTAACTCTCGATGCATGAGTTAACTCGCGATGCATGAATATTAATTCGCGATGCATGATCTTTCGCAATGCATGAATATTGACTCGCGATGCATGATTTTTGCAATGCATGAATATTGACTCGCGATGCATGATTTTTTCAATGCATGAATATTGACTCTCAATGCATGATCTTTGTAGTTGCTATCAAGCTTCTCGCAGTACTTATCAGAATTTTGAGGTCTTTCTCAAAATTCTGTCCCAGTTAGAATTTTGGCAAATCTCAAAATGATCTTCAATCTTGACTTGTTGGCGATAATACCTCTATTGAGAATTTTTGAGATATTTTCAAAAATTCTGTCCCAGTTTTCATTGTAAGGAGAAATAATAATCACACTGGGTATATGACCGAGCCGTTGTGGCGCCTACATATCCTGTTGAGGCAGGAATCAGGTCAAATGTAGTTCCAAACCTGTAGATGATGAATACTGCAAAGAATCGGAGAGAAGATCATCAGTAGAAAATGCACAATATGAACATGATGAAATATGAAAATTGTATTCCATGTGATATCCAAAGCCTAGAGATAAAAAAAACATGTCACATTTTGGGACGGACAATCAATGAAGTAAAATAGGACTCTCACACATACAAGATTAACCCTATGACACTTTTTACAATGAACAACTCAAAAGGCAATTTTTTTTTAATAAAATTGAAAGATTCTTTAAAATGTTTTAAAATATTAAAGAATGAGTGTTTGCTCACCTTTTTTTTCTTTTTTTTTCTTTTTTTTTTTAAATAAAAAAATGTGATGAGATAGTCAAACTTTCATTACAATTGCTACCAACAGTTAAGATTGCAGGTAAATCTGTTATTTTTTTTATTTTTTTTTGAGATTGAATTTAAGGTTATTTCTACAGCTTCAAGTGGTACCTCCAATATACTTAAGGATCAACATGATCCGTTCATCTTGTTTCAAACAAAGGTTTTGAATTGTATCAATCCTCATGTTTCAAGTGCCCTCACGAAAAAGACTTGTCCTATTTCACACATATTTGAAATATTTAATTTTAGGACATTTTCCAAAGTGCACTCACACTCACAAGAATGTTCAATGCGTACAACCGTGATACCATATGCTTGACCCTTATGTAAATCTCCACTAATGTGAGAATATTTAGAATGAGATCATGTAGGGCTTGTTATTGGCTTGTAACGTAGGCTTAGGGATGGGTAGGATATTTATTTGGAATAAAAGTGACTTAATTCCTCCTTGAGTGTTACACAGAATTTGTGCTCTTAATGATTGGTACGCCTTTGACGTCAGATCCTCTTCCTTGTTCTCCCACCTTTCGTCTTCTTTTGAATTCTCATTTTTGAAGTTTTCCCCTTCTTCTTCTTTTTTCATCCCCCTTGTTTCGACTTCTTTTGAGTTCTCATCTTTTGGAGCTTTTCTCTTTTTTTTTTTTTTTTTTGAGTCTTTATTACTTGGAGATTTTCATTTATTCACTTCTTTATTATAATAATTTTTTTTTTGGAGTATTTTCCTTCCCACTTTTCATTGACTCTGTAAAGGTATTTTTTACCTTTCTTTATTTCTTCCACCTTTTTTTTTTCTTCCTTTCTTTCTTTTCTCTAGAGTCTTTGCTTCCTTGATTTTGGGAGACTAAATATCTTTGCTTTTGAAAATTTCAAAATGGATCTCCTCTTATAATTTGCACATTCTTGGTGCACTCAAGAAGGTTGGGCCAAGAGATGATAGTGCTTGTAAGCACTTAAAAGGGTAGTGGTTAAGATATGGTTGTCCAAAGAAAGGTTTCAGGCTCAAAGTGGGAAAACTAGGGATTAATGTAATTTGGTAGGCTTTGAAAGGCACAATCGGGTCAAAAAAGGCCTACAATCCTTTCTCAAACCAAACATTACTCAGGATTTCGCCTTGAAAAACATTCAGGTCAAGTTCTAGATCAACAGTGTAACACAATCGAACTTTGATCAAAATCTCACCACACAATGCACATGAAACATAAGGTTAGTTTTATTCTTATCTTGATTGCATGCAAGAGAATTTTCAAGCATCACAAAAGTACAGATAAGAGGTACCACGAGAATCTATAGTTTACCGCAAAGTCAGTCTTTTCCATCATATCAAATATATTTACATGCTCTTAACTACATAGGTCCCAACCGAGCTGAAGACATTGACTCTTACAGTATGTACAAGTAAATTTTTTTTTTTTTGAAAGAATGATTACCGAACCCGAGAAGGGCTGCCTACGTATCTCATTAAAATGAGAATCAGGTGTGCGTAGTTCATGCAGATATGACTTGGAAAATATGCACAAACTATTTTTTTATTTTTTTTACTTTTGGAGAAGATAATACCGAACCCAAGAAGGGTTGCCTACGTATCTCATTAAAATGAGAATCAGGTACGCGTAGTTCGTTCAGATAAGACATATAATAATTTAAAGATTTAGACAACTCAAATAAATTCTTTTTTTTTTGTTGTTGACCCCCTTTTTTTCTTTCCGCACCAATAAGCCTATTAATCGTCAATATTTATACTGTCTGTTGAATGTAACATATGAATTTCTACAGTAATTTCTAAGTATACTCTTTTTGGATGTTTTCTTGAAACTGACTCCTCCCAATTTTCACGAGATCCAGACATTGTTATGACCATCCCCGACTGATGTCGGGGACGGTATTCCTACAAAAATATGAGAAATATGTGAGAGCAGGACCATCATGCAAAATAATAATAAAAATAAGTGGGTGCCACCTCATAGTCAAATACTCCCCTAATTTATCGTTTTGGCTTGATATAATTGAGAAATGCAAGGACTTTAATTTCGCTAATCCTCTTGTCTCTTGCAACTTCAGACAAATAATGATTTCTGAATTCGAATATAAATCAACATTTCGCTCTGAAGAAGAACAACTCAAAAGGTAAGAGTGTTAGTTCTTGTACATAATGGATAATGCAAAATATCACACAAATAATGAATAAAATAAATAAATACTGTTTTAATTAATGAAAAACTATAATATATCACATAGCATACAAACAATTATTGCGCGTCCTATACAAATATGTGACCCTTTTATGCCTAGGGCAGACCTATCGATTTGAAGGATGTATTACGCCATTTGACAACTTTCCACTGTCCCCAAAACACATAGTACAATTTTATGAATAAATGAAATAGAATTATAGAGTTAGGAAAAAAGAAAGAAGGAAAAAATTACAAATATTCAATCCCACGTAGGGGTACCATCCTATTCTAAGCCTTTGCGGAAGGGTCTTTCTCTTGAAATTCTTGTCATCTTCGATTGCTAACACTTTTGGATGGAATGATAGCTTGTGAAAAATCGAATTTGACAAAAATAGACTATTAAAATAACTCTCTAATCAGATGGACCATGGTTTGTCAAATGTCGTATACATCCTTCAAATTACACACAATTATAATTGTCCGTTTAGGCCGGAGGCCATTACGGACTCAAGGTGGTCTTTCTAATGGACCCAACACGCCTTGGGTGTTTGGATCATCCTAGTTCAATGCGCTAAATTCAGGATTTGGTTTCGGTCTACGCTAGTCGACTAAGAGTGGGTTGTATTTAGAGTGGAAAAGGTAACCCAAACGGACTATTTGGGCTGGGACAGTTAACGATCGTTGACTATCAAGTAGCCAACTACACTCGTCAGGGTGCCCCGAGAAAATTTTGGTTAATGAACGACTGCGAACCCGCATAATCGTCCTTTAGTGGAAATAAAATAATTGTCGTTTGACGGAAAAATTATGCAATGAATGCAATGATAATATACACACAATAAAATAAATAATGAATAAATACAATAAATAAATAATCAGCGAAATATAAAAATACAAGGTATAACATAATAATAAAACAAAAATTTCCTCAATTTGAAAAAAAAATAAAAAAAAATAAATTAAATTCATATTGGTTAAAACCTCTATAATCCCCAGCGGAGTCGCCATTCTGTTTACATCCCCACTCTGTTCAAATAGGGCAAAACGTCGCGGCAACTCAAAAAATTATTAATTGATTCAATTTTAACGAGTTTTAAAAATGAATGAGTTTTAAAAAGAGTCGCCACCTAATTTTAGGAAAAAACTAGGAAACCATTAAATGATCTACGAAATCAATTTGATTCTGGGTAAGGGGTTCAAATTATTCCGAAGGGAAGGGGTTAAGCACCCTCCGAAATCCACAAATGTGGGTCCCGACTGAATTTATTTTTTCCAAATTGAGGAAAATAAAATAATGTACAAGTATAATAAACATTCAATATGTACAAATAATAAAATAATAAATATAAGAAACGGCCTAAAGTTTGCCTAACGTCAATATATACAAAATAATGAATAAAAAGTATGATTCGAACTACATTCGAATAATTTGAAGGAGAAGCACCTCCGGGTACCTGTAAAGACACTCAGTAAAAGAGTTAGTACCAAATAAATATAAATAAAAATGAATAACTCAAATAATAACTTAAAAATAAAAATCCGTCTTATTAACATGGAAGGCCTTGGAAATCGACGGTAATTTCTTCATCGGCCATGTTCGCAAGTAAATAATATAAATTTAACTAAATTTCCGTCTTTTAAAAATGGGAAGGCCTCCAAAACCGACGGAAAGGTTTTCTCATTGGCCATTTTATTGGTTTCTTAACAATTAAATAAAATTAACAAGTAACCAAATGTCTCTAAAACAATCCAAGACAAAAACTACAACTTAAAAAATAATAACAATTATTGAAGGAAATAACCTTATAATGTGACATTTTATGTCAGACCCCTCAAAAGAATTCAAATAGTTGGTCAAATCAACATGAACAGTAAAGACAACTAACATTATTGACAATGACAAATTGAATATATAACGCTAGAAGAAACAAATAAAATAAGCAAATATATTTTGACCGTCAAACTAATCAACAAAGGAATATAATGTCATTAAATTTATAGCTCAATAATAATAATGGTAATATATTAAAATAATAAAAGTGAATTGACCTTGCAACAACAAAACAAATGGGCATCATCATTAACTAAAATCACTTTAAATTGAACAACATTATTATTCACTGCAAGGGATAAATAATAGAATAAATAATTAATAATAATAACTAAGCATATTCACCAACTAAATATATCCGGATCAATTGAAGACAATAACAATAAATGAAAAAATGGAATAAATCTAAACAATAACAAGCATTAAAACTTGAACTAAAAATTTCCGTCTTTTAATATTACGTAGGCCTCCAAAACCGACGGAGAGTTTTGTCATTGGCCATTTTTAACAAGCAAATAATATAAAGTTAACTAAATTTTCCGTCTTTTAAAATGGGGAGGCCTCCAAAACCGACGGAAAGGTTTTCTCATTGGCCATTTTTAACAAGCAAATAATATAAAGTTAACTAAATTTTCCGTCTTTTAAAATGGGGAGGCCTCCAAAACCGACGGAAAGGTTTTCTCATTGGCCACTTTAACAAATAAACATATAATATACTAAGATGCAACACCCAAATAATAACAACAC
The DNA here is from genome assembly GCA_016801875.1 of Solanum sitiens. Taxonomy (NCBI): domain Eukaryota; kingdom Viridiplantae; phylum Streptophyta; class Magnoliopsida; order Solanales; family Solanaceae; genus Solanum; species Solanum sitiens. The sequence continues at coordinate 143,856 of JABWTJ010000628.1, forward strand.
AATAGCACGATAATAAAAACTAAATAATAACAACCTAGCTACTGTCAAATAAACAAATTTTCAAAAAAAAAGGACACTATGCAATCAATCAGTGGAGCCTTTTTAATAAAATAAGATCAACAATTGTTAAATAAAGCAAATAATAATAATAGCAAAGTACTGCAGCTTCCTATCTAGTATTGTAAGAAAATAAAATAAAATAAACAATAACATCAAAATTATCATTACTGGCTATGAATAATTTAATTAAGTACAAAAGAAAATATAATTAATAAAAAGTATAGAACTGGGCCACTAGACAATAAAATATCAAACCAATGATTCAAAACACTTATAATAATAATAATAATAATAATAACAAGAACTAACATAGCTGCTGGAGAATATAATTAATTCCAAACAAAATTCATAAATAGTTAAACATAAATGACAATAGAATAATATTAAAGCAAACACATAAAATAATGTAATAACTAGATCAAATACACAATAAATTTAGACTGTATCTCAAATAACAGATGAATAATGCTAAATTTTCTAAAGTAATGCAATAAATAATATAAAATAATAATTAATTACTAAATATCAACGGATGAAAGCAAATAAATTAAATTAATAATCAAACACTAATCACCCAATTTAACAAAAAAATAGACCAAGAACACAAAAATATTTGCATAAATATATGACTTAAATTAAAACAAACCACAGTGATTATACTAATGACAAAACAATCTTCATCTTCAAAAATAACCACGGGATAACGATTCAAACAAGAAAAATAGATCTGAGTTACCGTTGTGGTCTCTCGGACGATCGAAATCCGGTCTTTCGCCGAAGTTCTTTGACCGAAGCTGCTGCGATTTTGATGTTGCTGCTGTGCTATTTTCGCAACTGTTGCTGCACAGGGCTGCTGGTCGTGGACGGCTGCTGCTGTTGCGCGAGATTGTTGCTGGATGGGGCCGCTGCTTCACCGGTCTGAGCTGCTGGTTGTTCGCTGCCTCGCCAGAAAAGGAAGAGAACGAAGAGGAGGGAGAAGAGAAGAGGAAAAAGGAGAGGAAGAAAGAAGAGGGGAGGCGGCTGGAGAGGGGAGGAAGAAAGAAAAGAGGAGGGGAAACGGAGGAGAGGGTCGATGAAGGAGTGAGGGGGCTGCAAGGAGAGGGAAGGAGAAGAGAAGAGGGAGGCGGAGAGAGGGAAAAAGGGTGGAAGAGATTAGGGTTGTTTTCCCCCTCTCCTTAAATTAATTCCCCAATTCTTCATTTATCCACCACCAATTTTAACATAAACAAATAAAATGCAATGAATCCAAATGTGTGGGCTTGAAATTGTAGGCCCAAAATTATTAATAGAATTCCTAAATTTTAATTTTTTTTTTCGTATTTGGGTAAATTTTTTATTGTGCTAAATTCAACATAAATATTAACAAATGTAACAAATAAAATAAATTTTAAAATAATATAATGAACGTAACTAATGACATGTGAAATGCAATTTTAAAAATTAACTAACAAAAATCCTAAATTTTTATAAATAAAGATAGTTATCGATAAACTTATTAAAAATTATATAAAAAAAATTATTCTAAGCTATTAAATAAATAAAACTTTAAAATTACGAATTTTTAAAATGTTAGGCCAAAATTGGGTGTCAACAGGACCCATCCTTCTTTTTCACGAACAAAACCGGAGCACCCCATCGAGAAATGCTAGGCCTTATAAAGCCCTTGTCTAGCAAATCTTTAAGTTGTGCCTTCAACTCCTTTAACTTGGCCGGAGCCATTCTATAAGGAGGAATAGAGATAGGGTTTGTTTTCGGTATCAAATCAATACCGAAATCGATTTCCCATTCGGGAGGAATACCGGGAAGGTCATCAGGAATGACCTCTGTAAATTCACTCACCACGGGGACCAACTCAATAGGAGGAACTTCGGAATCGACTTCTTGGACTCTCACAATATGATAAAGACACCCCTTTGAGATCATTTTACACGCTTTTAGACATGATATGAAACGACCTCTTGGAAGAGAGTTTCCACCCTTTCACTCAAAACGGGTTCATTTGGGAAACTAATCCTCACAACTCTAGTTCTACAATCAATAGAAGCGAAGCTAGCATGTAACCAATCCATACCCAAAATAACGTCAAAATCAAGCATGTCTAGTTCAACTAGATCTAAATGAGAAACTCTATGGGGCATAGAAATAAGACAATTTCGATAGACTCTTTTTGCTACGACCGACTCACCCACCGGAGTAGACACCAAAATAGGTTCATGTAACACATCGGATAAAGTACCGAACTTCTTAGCTACTAAGGGAGTAACAAAAGACAAAGTAGCACCCGGATCAAGCAAAGCATACACATCAATAACAAAGATTTGTAACATACCGGTCACCACATCGGGAGAGGCCTCTTGGTCATCTCTCGAACGAAGAGCATAAAAGCGGTTCTTTTTGGGAACATCATTAGAACCACTTGGCTGACCACCCCTCTCTTGCCCTTTAGCATTTGGACAATCCCGCACTTTGTGACCAATCTTTCCACAACCAAAGCACTTGTCCGAACCTAGGAGGCAAACACCTAAATGCTTCTTCCCACATTCCTTGCAAGGTGGATTCTCATTAGACAAACTCCCACTTTTCCCTTTTTGGACTCTTGGCCTAGGGACCTTCCCATCCCTAACCTTGGGAAATTTGGATGGAATTTGATTTGAGAACCTTTTCTTGAATCTAGGCTTGTCTTGAATTCCAAACCTATCTTTAGTAGTTCCACTCTCGGAAGACCTTGCTCTTCTTGAATCCTTATCCTTCCTTTTTTGCTCTAGCCTCCTCAACTCTTTTTGCATGCACCATGAGACGATCAATATTCATGTTATCATGTAGCATAGCTGATTGACATTCCTCTTGCAAGTCATCCGACACACCTGTCACGAATTGACTCATCTCGTCTCTAGGATCGGAGACCAAGGAAGGAGCATATTTGGCCAATTGAATGAACTTCAAAGAGTACTCATGGACACTCATTACTCCTTGGTGGAGATTGATGAATTCCACCACCTTAGTTTCTCTCATCTCCCTAGGGAAGAACCGATCAAGGAAAGACCTTTTGAACAACTCCCAAGTCACCGGCCCACTTTGAAGTGGCCTATTGTCTTTCCATTGCACATGCCATGTCTGAGCCACATCCTTGAGTTGGTATGAGGCCAAATCGGCATTCTCACTAGAAGACAACCCCATAGTACACAAAATCTTATAAACCTCATCAATGAATTTTTGAGGGTCTTCATCAACCTTAGACCCATAGAAGATAGGAGGATTCATTCGGGTGAAGTCCCTAAGTCGGGAAGCCATAGTTTGCTCATGAACTCTAGGTGCCATATCCCTATTAGCTTGGGCAGTCATGGCTTGGGCTTGCACCATTGCGGCTTGAGCTTGAGTAGTCATGGCTTGAGCCATTTGAGCAAGAATAGCCCTCATTTGAGCCTCTGTCATAGGTGGAGGGTCAACGGGAGCCTGATCATCAATAGCAATCTCTTCAAGAGGAGGAACTGGATCACCACGGGGAGGGATTCCCGCAGCAGCAATCTCCTCCTCAAGTCTTCTGACTGCATTCCTTCTAGTATTCATCTCCTATGACCAAAACACAAGGTTTAGGCAAATACATATACGACGTACATTCTAGAGGCACGATATGGACTTCCAACAATGAGAGTGATTCCTAAGCATCAAATAAGTTCCTATTCATAAGTGTGGCGCGCTTCACAATTATGAATACAAACCTATATAACGTGGTTGAAAGAGACATTATCATCAAGGATATTCAACCTCATGCTCTGATACCAAGTTTGTCACATCCGGGTTTACCCCCTAGACGTAACTGGCGTCGTCGTCCTCTTTGAGGACTAAGACAAGCCTCTTAGCCTCGTCATAACATTCATCGATTAAAAATGTGAAGGAATTTAAAACTTTTTATCTATAACTACTCGGAGGTTTACATAGACCTCTACATACACATAATCGTATTTATATCAAGTATACATAGATTTGTTTATATACGAAGATTACATAGTCTTCTACTTTTATTTCATACACTTATACATTTAGGAAATAATAGTTATAAAAGCCGTCTCATCTCATAAATCATCTATCAAAGATAACAAATCTTGGGCATAGCCCTACATCAATACAAGAAGCCACTTATAGGCTATATACAACATCGTCTTAAACGAGTAATAAAGTCAATACAGAATTATAGTAACTAAGTAACATAAGAGTAAGATGTCGGCAACGCCCTCGGGAGAATGAGGACCTACCACTTCGATGGTAAGAGATCCAAGTCTTCCTTTCCAGCAATTCGGAGCAAGTTCAATGACCCGAACCTAAAATGTTTGGGAAAAGGGAAAGAAATGGGGTTAGTACTCCACATGTACTAAATATGGAACAATATATACACTTACCAATCAAATATACGTAGAAAAGGACATTTAAGAAAAATCATTATAGAACATATATACGAGTGAAGCATAGCAAAGTAAAGCATACTAACTATACCCTTCATAAAGTCACAAGTGCAATGATCAAGTAAATTCCCATGACTCTTACTTAATCAAGTAACCTATCAAGACTACAATTAGCAATTAACCTTACCTAACATACTCTCCCACTTCATGAAAACGTTCTTCTTCAACCAAAAGCAACAACCTTATACTCATAAGCATGTTATTCAATGTACAAAGTCTTTTACATTATATCACTACTTTACATACATAATATTGACCTCTCAAAGCTCCTATCAAGGCAAACTAGTGCAAGGCGTAGGTAGAGTCCCATACCCCTACCTAAGCTATCGCCAAACTCTTTAAGTTACTTCGATTAGTCTATATCTTATTTATTCATTTTAGTTTAGGGAAACCTTGCCTTAACCGACATAGACCACATGAGCTAATGTGGAATCCGGTGTCATGAAACCTTACACCGATGGAAGGTGGTCTACCGGCCAAGGTAGAACCTAACGTAAACGTAGCTATCTAGGTGGATCCACTAGCTAGTATCCTATGGTGGCAACATAGTTGATGGAGCTTGGGGAAAAGAACCTTGGACATATCAACTCTACACCCTACTTGGGTTATGAGGCTATCCACCCCGTGAGTACCGTACTGAACCCTACCTTGCACACTGCCTCTAGGATCCTCCTCGAGGGCCCTTGGTTGGTCCTCGGGGAGTCGTACCCTGATGTTTCCAACATGAAACCATCCCGCACTATGTGTTACACCTATTGTTACCAACTTTTACTCCATTCTGACTCTTTAACTTGGCCAAACCACAAGGGACACTCTAGCCCTTTCATGAACCAACTTTCCGGACGTTATGGACGTTTTGGTTCCAAAACACTTCAACGACTCCATCTACGCCTAATTTGGCCAGGAACAATGGTTTAGACCTTAAGGATCTTGTTTAAGTCTTACCATATGGCTTTGGGATTTCGAAATGTTACAATTACTTTGTTGGTTAGCATGATTCTAGATTTCGAGAGTTGAGCTTCTAAGATGGAAGAAATCTGAAAAGTTCTTTACGCTTATAAACGTAGCAATGTCACCAAAGCTCTACCGAGCGGGGGCATGCAAGCATAACACCAATCAAACTCTGCGAACCAGAGCCTGTATATAAGCAAAGGAAGCAACACTCCGCCAATCAAAGAGCAACATCGTAGCAACGTCTATGCTAATAATCAAGTCTTACATTACAAATTTTACGTAGTCAGATGTAGCCTTTACATTACAATATCCCCTCCAGTTGAGGGCCTCTACATCACAAGTTACTTTACCTACATCATGAGACATCAATAATCGTTTGAACATCCACACTCTACTATTTACATTATTATTTCAATTTATAATTTTTTTCTTTTTTTTTGAATCACAATAGGTACTTTTCACCTTTTTATGTGTTTTGCAGGACAACAAATTACAACGAGAAACTCCCTCTCAACAGCAAACTAGGGCAAGTTAGTGCAATGTCAAGAATCACTAGCTACGTCAATGATTCTTTTTCAAAACTCAACTCGACTCTATTTTCAGAAGTTCAGATTTCAATATTACTTATAGCTCTCTCAGGTCCCAATTTACTACAGCTCAACACTGGGACAATTTTTAAAAATTCATCTATTTATAGAAAGTCTTCAGTAGAAATTGCTACGGAGCATTCCTCATTCAAGTTTCTTTAGAACTATATTTCGTTCCTCTATTCGTGCTAATGTTTACAAACCTCACCACCCAAAGTTTCAGTATTACCATAATCGATACTGGAAATTTATTTATAAAATTTGCTATGTTCCAATACTTACGAACTACATGTGGCCCGATTTCTCATGAAGCCTGAGATGTGTAGGCAACTCAGAAACCAGAGTTCGGTCACAACCCCATAAACATTCTTGCCAAGTTTTTTCTCAAAGTATATTTTGGTGGATCTCCCAAAATTAGATTGTGTCAATATTTCTTTGTCCACGTCTTCTTTACTCTCTTCCATGGACCAAAAAAAGGGCAAACTGTTGACACCCAATTTTGGCTCTCCACAATTAACTATAATAATAATAATAATAATAATAATAATAATAATAATAATAATAATAATAATAATAATAAAAATATGTTAGGAATTTTTTTATAGGAATGCGAATAGATTTTTTTTTAATTTATTATTTGTTTTACTTGATAAATTTATTTTCATAAATACTATTTTATATAAAAAAAAACTACAGATATTATATCAATATTACTATTTACTTTCTCATTTTTTTGACTTCACGTCAAATAAATTTTAGGTTAGCTCAATTTTCTAATTAAATATAATTTCTAATATTGCAATAAATATTTTTCGTACATTTAGTAAAACTAGAAGGCTTAATTAATTAATAATTTACTAATTTATATTAATTTTATTATTAGAATGATCAATTTTATCAAGTAAACTAATCTTGCAAAATAATTATTTTTAATTTAATAAATTATGACTATTTAATAAAGAAGAAGTTATAATTTAAATAATTTTCATATGAGCAATTTTGGCAATTCAAGACCCCTTAAACCGGTCAATCAGTGTATGCCACGTAGGCGAGCACATGGATTGTGCTTCTTAACTTTTGATTTCAACCCTCTATTTTAATCCAACAACTTTAATTAATTTATCTTTTTAAATATATAATTATTATATATATATATATATTATTATTATTATTATTATTATTATTATTATTAATAATAATAATAATAATAATAATAATAATAATAATAATATTTTTTAACCCTTGATTTTTTATTAACCGCCCGATCAAACGATCGGACGAACAAGATCAATCAAAGACTTTTCAACATAAACTCCTACACTACCCTTAATATGTTTCCCAGACGTGACGTTCTTCTCCCCTACCACCGCCCTATAGGTTCGTAGACTTCTTCCCCAAAATAAAAAACAGTGTGTCTCTTCACCTTTCCAGACGCCCAAAACTCGTCTGCTCCATTCTCTCCCATCACTGCCACCTCCTCTCTCAGACCTACGCTAGCTAACTGGCCACCGAAAAACACGTTATCAGTCACTCAATACGTTCAAATTAGACTGGAAAGGTCAATTTTGGAGGATTTTTCTCCCCCTTCATCATTAGTCTTGGATTTTCAAGAATTCAAAATTGAATTCTTGAGGCCAATAGAGTTTACAGATTGGCTATAAAAGGGAACCATTTGGTTCTCATAAAAACATCCATTAAAATCCATCATCATCCAATAATATTCGATCAACATCCAAAACAATTTGTAAAACAGGGAGAAAAATATTTCTTCTTCGAGTTGAAGTTCGAGTTTGAAGTAGAAATCTCTTGACGTCAACGACCCTGTTTGCTGCTCCACACAAGGTCAGTAATCACCCTTGTCTTATATTTTGTTTCCGGTTTCTAGAAATAATATATGGTTTTGTATCGTTATCTCGATTCTGCCCATCTAAATTGTTTCAGTTATAAAGATGGTTAGTAAAGATTAGTGTGAATTAGAGGGACTTTCTTTTACCAATCTGATTATGTGCGTGTTTTATTTCTCTAAATGTAAATGCTGTCTCTTAGATGTATTTTGTATATATAAACTAATTTCAGGCAATAAACTTAAGTCGAATCGCGGTTTTTGTCATTTATATAACTGAAAATTGCTTCGCTATTCTTGCTTGAAATTTTTACATGTTCATGTAACTAAGAGTTTAGTGTTATGGGATTAAAGGTTGAGTTGAGGAGTTTTCTCTTTGTTTGAACTTATATACCACAGTTACGATTAGTTAATAAATCAGTCCCATGTGAATAAAAATGATATGGTTCTGCCTAAGGAATGTTGTTAATGTTAAAAAGAAAAGGAAAACGTATTAACAGACCTAGTGGTTTGCTGATTTATGTACTGATTTGGTATACTTGTGTTCAACATATCCTTGTACATTTGTGGTCTTCATTATTTAACTAAAAGTAAATAGCAAAATCCTCTTTTGTTTTCTACCTAATGTAGAATACTATGTTCTTGCTTAATATAGACCTACGGGCTGTTGGGGCGTGAGTTACCTGTTAGAATACCTTTATCAATAAGTATATTTAAGCCTATCTCGCTATTATCCTTGCTGAAACTTTGTGCGCTTTCAACTAGATGTAGAATAATATATGGGATGGATGATAATTTATCTAGCTTTATTACTCGCTATTAGAAACTGTTCTTTTCCTGAAACCAATATGAGAAGTTCTTTAAAACATAACTTAAATTGTGAACCTCTAAGGAAAGGTCGCCGATGTATATAAAGCTTGAATCAATTGACATTCATAAATGAGAAAAATATTTCGTCATGTAAAAAATGCATCAGTAGATTTGCGTAAATACTCTTGTTTCTTTGATGGTTTTTTTATTACTGGAGGTTGAAGGTTTGAATTAGCAAGTTCTTCTGTTGGTTTCTACCATTCCCCGAACTTGGATGCAACCCTTTGTTTCTTTGACTCTAAATGTCGCATTTTGGGTTACACTTTAAAATGTAAATATCATGTTTAAGTCTTCACATTTTAGTGTCTGTAGAGTGGATTCTATCTCACTTTGTGTCTAAATTCTAGAATATCGACTAGGTTATGCACATTTTTTGTTTTCCCTGTAGCATGTTACTTTTTGTTATAATTTTGCTTTGAGTCTATCGATTTGGTCTTCATATGAATTAGATTTGACACACCCGGAAATTCTATGACCTAGACTAGAGCCTCAAAAATTGAATAATGATGATTCTAGATCTAAATAAGTGTAAATGACTTGTTTGAGAAGTATTAGAACCAAAACGCTATGAAACGACTATGATGTTCGATAATTATTGCAAGTTGAACTAGTAAATGTCCATAGGTCTTGTGAAGGTTTGCCAGGGTCATATGAATTCTAAAACTGTAAAAAAACTTTAAATAGGTAAAATGATGCATATATGATCGAAACTTCCAGTTTTGAACCCCCAAGGATCGCCCTAGGGGTCCACAAAGGAACCCCACCTTTGGCCAAGCAAGCTGCCAAAAGACAACAAGCAATTGCTCATGGAGGAGCAAGTCCGCGTCGTGGACTTGGAACACCCAAGGCCAAAACTTTGGTCTGCGACGCGGACACGTCGCGAAATTTTCTAGTTCAAAAATTAATTATGGAAAACTTGCGGGAGCAGCTCCGCGACGCAAACTTTTTTCCCTATAAAAAATCTGAAATTTGAATTCGAGTTTGACTTCATTAAAAGGTCAACTTAAGTGAGGGGTCTTTTGGGTATTTTATGGGAGGGTTATATATATATTTTCATTCAGTTTTCCCTCACAATTTCCCAATCAAACCAAATCCCCAAATCAAAACCCAAAAGCTCTACCTTCTCTCTACATTCTCTCTCTACCCAACCTCCATTGAAGAAACTTTAAAGGTTGAAGAAGAAAACCAAATCCTCCAAGGTTCTGCTCAAATTTTGTGCCTAGTCATCTTTAAGGTATGGTTTCTTTCACTCTTATGATTCTTTTCCCCAAGAGGTCCCTCCAAAATATGATTTCTCAATCTCCCAAAACTAGGATTTTTCTTCTCACATGGGTCTTCTTTGAAAAACGAAATTGTGAATCAATTGTGTTGAATTATGATGAGTTATTGTTGTTTAAGTATGTATTGATGGTTAATTGATGATTTCCTATGAGTTTTTCTTAGACCAATGTCTTTTCCCCAATTTCATGAAAACCTTTAATTGATATGGTGAGTTGTGAAGATTATGAACATGTAGATTGATTACATTGTTGTTAATTATGTTATTGCTTCTTGAATTTACCTTGTTTATGTATTCTTGGTAATGGAAGTATGAAGGTCTTGGAAGGGACAAAGAGGTATGTTGATTGGTTCTTCTTGGATTCAATTGTGAATTATTAGTTACTTACATATTAATGCTTCTATGTATAATGTGTGGTTGTGATGTTGATGCTAAGTATTCCTCATCCTTAACCCTAATACATTGAATTATATATGTATTATGTATGCATGTTATGATATGATTATTATATGAGTGAAAGTAGTTTCTCATGATTATAATAAAGTGTTAAGTGGAAGGTTTACTCACTTGTGAAGTGGTGTCTAAAGTGAAAAGATTGTTCTCACTTGTGATGACCTATGAGCTAATATGATAAGATGTTTGCATAAGGGTCTAGAAGGGACCAATGTGAACTTATATGATGAAATAAGATTATTACTAAAGGAAATAAATGATTAGCACTGAAAGGGCATATAAATGAGATGGAGGTCACACGTTTAGTGTGTCCGACCTCTGATATGGGTTTTCTCACGTTAGTAAGTCCGGATTACCAAGTAATGTGTTGTCTCATTAGATGGGAACTCCCACGTTAGTAACTTAGGGGTCCTAATAACAATCTCCTTGAACCTTAAGTATGTGCCCACGTAGGACTGTAGCTTAGTGGATCCACCTAGATAGCTATGTACGAATGGTTACACCTTAGGCAGGTGTTAACCCTCTCTTTTCGGTGTGGGTGTAGAACACTCGATTCCATGTAGCTCGCATGGTCTTATGTCAGTTATTGCACTTCTTTTCCTAATGTAAAAAGTAAATGAACAAGCTAAGTATGTGAACTCTTATTAGGTTTGTCTTGAAGGTTTCTACATGGTGTAACGGAGGGTATGGGACTTTTCTTGCACATTGCACTTGTGGGGTCCTAATGGATAGTACTAGTAGTGTTCTTTTATGATTATGATTATGTTAATAAGTCATGATTAGTATTGATGTATTAAGCATGTCATGATGAATTATGAGAATATGTTGTAAGCATGAAGTGGGTTCCTTAATGTGATACTTATTTTGATAGGGTTATGGGGTTCTATCTTTGGCATTGCACAAGTATTGCTTAGGTGGTCTACATGTTGGGTTGATATTATGTTGAATTGACTTATTATGGTTACTATATGTATATGTTGAGTTAAGTGGATAGAAATCATGTTTTTGACTAAAATGTCTTTTTCCTCATGCATTTATGAATTTTGTGCATAGAAGTCATAATTAGTACGTGTGATGTACTAACCCATATTTCTTCCCTTTTACCAAACATTTTAGGTGCAGGCCGTTGAAGAGTTCGTGGCCATTTGCAAGGAAGACTTGGATCCTTTCCCAAGTCATTGGTGAGTCCTCAAGTCCGGGGATGTTGCCGTGTTCCACTCTAGCTATGATGTTATTTACATTTAGAGACATTTATTTGTTCTTTTATCATTGTGACAATTGATGTAAGCCTATAATGTCGTATTTTTCTTGTATTGGCTATGTCCAAACATTTGTACTCTTGTAGATGGTTTATATGTGAGATGAGACTTCAAACTCTTATATGTTTTCTTATGCTAAGAGAGAAGTCTATGTAAACTTCATATGTGAGAAGTCTAAGTACACTTCATACGTAAAGTTTTAAGTTTTCCGCATTTTTCTTTACCTATGATATGCTATGACGAATGCTAAGGTCTTGTGGTTACGCCTAGGGGGTACTTTGAGTCGTAGCAAACTTGGTATCAGAGCATGAGGTTAAGTAATTGTAGGATTGATGTCTCCCTAAACCGCGTCTATTAGGGTCTTATTCATAATTATGAAGCGCACCACACTTATGAATGAGAGACTATGAGATGCTTAGGATCTTTCACTCTCTTGTTATTCCTTAGTCGTGCTTAAGAGTCATAACTCTATCCAGTCCTTTCTTCTCATCCTTTTAATGTGATTATAGGCAATGAATACAAAGAATAATAATGATTGAAGGGTCGAAGTGGAGAATTTGAATGAGTCAATTCCCCCTCAAGATCCTCAAACCATCAAGTTCTTATTGAAGAAGGGGCTATGTCTAACGTTGAGATACAGGCGACTATTCGTAGCTTGACTCAAGTGTTGGCTACTCAAGTTGCTAGAGATACAAGGGTGCAAGTGAATCCCAATGCTAACACCACCGCTTCAAGGATTAGGGATTTCACAAAGATGAATCCCCATACTTTCTTTGGTTCCAAGGTGGAGGAGGACCCACAAGGGTTCACTGATGAAGTGCTCAAGGTTCTTGATGGTATGGGAGTGTCTTCTTAATAAAAGGCGGAACTAGCCGCCTACCAACTCAAAGATGTGGCTCAAGTTTGGCATGAGCAATATAAGGATGAGAGGGCGGTTAGAGAAGGCCGGGTTACTTGGGAGGCTTTCAAGACGGCGTTCCTTGATAGGTTATTTCCCTTGGAATTAAGGGAGAGGAAAATGCAAGAATTCATCAACCTTCATCAAGGGGGTATGAGCGTGAAGGAATATAGCCTCAAATTCACTCAACTATCAAAGCATGCTTCTACTATGGTTGCGGATTCTAGGGCTAAGATGAACAAATTCGTTATGGGAATATCTGATCTTGTGGTTAATGAATGTAGGTCGTCTATGTTGATTCCTAGCATGGACATTTCTCATTTCATGGTTCATGCCGAACAAATTGAGGAGCAAAAGCTTAACCAAGTTGGTAGGGAGTTGAAGAGGGTAAGAACAGAAGATGAGAATTCTTCTAAGACTAGATTTGAGGTTCAAGACAAACCAACGTTCAAGAAGAGCTTTTCAAATCAAGACCCTTCTAATGCTCCAAGGGTCAAAAAGAGTAAGGTGTCTACTCCCAAGCCCCAAGAAGGGAAAGGTGGTGGTTCTTATGTTGACAAGCCTTTTTTTTCTTCAAAATATGGTAGAAAACATGATGGTAAGTGCCTAGTTGGCACGGGTAATTGCTATGGTTGTGGTAAGAGTGGTCACATGAAGAGAGATTGCCTTATGATTAAGGCTCAAGGAAGGGAAAGTGCTCAAGCACAAGCTAGTGCCCCAAATCCGTATGCCCTAAAAAGGATCGCTTTTATGCTCTCCAATCCCGAGGTGATCAAGAGAGCTCACCAGATGTGGTTACCATTATGTTAAAATTATTTTCCTTTAATGTATATGCTTTGTTGGATCTGGTGCTACATTGTCATTTGTGACCCCTCTTGTAGCCATGAAATTTGATATACTGCCCGATATATTAGATGAGCCCTTTTTGGTTTCTACCCCGGTGGGTGATTCCGTGGTGGCTAAAAGAGTCTATAAAGGTTGTCCTATTTCCTTGCCCAATAGAGTTACATTAGTTGACTTGATAGAACTTGATATGCTAGATTTTGATGTCATATTGGGAATGTATTGGTTGCATGCTTGCTTTGCTTCTATTTATTGTAGGAAAAGGGTAGTCAAATTTCAATTTCCAAATGAACCCATTTTTGAGTGGAGAGGAGGAAACTCAAATCCTAGGGGTAAGATCATTTCGTGTCTAAAAGTTTGAAAGTTGATTGCAAAGGGTTGTCTCTACCACATAGTTAGAGTTAGGGATCTTGAATTCGAGGTCCCTCCAATAGAGTCGTTACCCATAGTGAAGGAATTTCTGGAGGTTTTTCCCGATGATCTGCCTGGAATTCCTCCCGAATGGGAGATTGACTTCGGCATATATATATTGCCGAATACACAACCTATTTCAATCCCTCCATATCTGATGACCCTGGCCGAATTGAAAGAACTAAGGCTCAAAATTGTTTGTGAAGAAGAAGGATGGGTTTTTGAGAATGTGTATCGACTATCGTCAATTGAATAAATTTACCATAAGGAATAAGTACCCGCTCCCTAGGGTTGATAACTTGTTTGATCAACTCTAAGGAGTGAGTTACTTTTCAAAGATTGACTTGAGATCGGGTTATCACCAACTTAGAGTGAGGGAGGTAAATAATCCGAAAACAGCACTCTAAATAAGAAATGGTCACTTTGAATTCCTAGTTATGTCCTTTGGTCTAACCAATGCCCCGACGACTTTCATGGACCTTATGAATCGAGTTTGTATAAAGTATCTTGATTTGTTTCTGATTGTCTTCATTGATGACATTTTGATATACTCTAGGAGTGAGAATGACCATATGAGCCATTTGAGGATAGTTTTGCAAGTTCTTAAAGATAACCAACTTTTTGCTAAGTTTAGTAAGTGTGAATTTTTGTTGAGATCGGTTGCGTTCCTTGGTCACATTGTCTCTAGTGAAGGGGTAGAGGTTGATCCGTGGAAGAGGAAGTGGTCAAAAGTTGTCCTAAACCTTTTAGTCCTACCGACATTCGAAGTTTTATAGGGTTGGTCAGTTACTATATGATGTTTGTTGAGGAATTTTTATCTATCGCATCTCCATTAACGACCTTAACCCAAAACAAGTCCAAGTTCGAATGGTCGGAATCTTGTGAAGAGAGCTTCCAAATATTGAAATATAGACTTAGCTCCACTCTGGTGTTGACCTTACCAGAGGGTTTGTGAAATATGATACACTCAAATTACACCTCCCTAAAGAAGTATAAGCGGTCGTAATCAATTAAATAACAGAACTATTAGATTGGGGTCGATCCCACGAAAAAGATGGTTTAGACTTAACTTGAATATACACTTATGTCTATTTAGACAAGTTTTTTCATAAAACAGGTAATTAAAGGGGGGGGGGGTTGTGAAACAATTTCATTAAACACTTCTAAATTAACAAGTGAACAAAACTAAAAAGTGAGTTTTTATCAAGTTGTGAGATTAACTAGTGTATATGTGTTCCCCATAGGTTCATAACGCCGTGTCCCTATCAATAACAATTCTTCCCTAGTATTTTGCATGTAAAGTGAAAAGTTATGTATCTTAGATCCTTGGTCCGACATCTAGAGAATTTCACCCCGTACCTTGATCCGGATACGTGTGTATAATCTACTAACCCTTAACTTTACTTCATATTAGACATCATAATCGATGTATGACTTAGTTCTTACTTCGCACCAATCGATACTAGCCTATTAGATAGTATCCCACTAAACCTATGTGATATGTCTTTTCTTATTACTACCTCCTTGGTTCGACAAATAGCAACAAGAAAAATTCTAACGTTGGCCACTGTTAAAAAGACTTCTAAGCGAAAGAATTATCAATACATGCAAGAACCTATTTGAGAATTGCTTATTTGCTAGGTTTACTTTGTTAATCACCCATGGTTCCCACAACCCTAGTTGTGGATTTAGTTACCCATGCAAGCAATATAACAATTCATCATTTTATAAATAAGAAATCATGAACTTACATTAACAATAAGAATAAACCTAGAAAATTAAGTTGAAATTGCAAGATAAATCTTCAAACCAAATCCGGAAATTGAATTATTGCCGAAGTATGCAAAAACTAATATCCAAACAAAACAAGAACAATAATAACAATGTTTAACCCCCAAAAGGTTTTAATCCCTATTTAAAGAAAGCATTGTCCTAAATTAAAAGGAATTGAAATAAGGAAAGTTTGTCCAAAAACGCGGTTTTGATCGATGACCCCTACTGACCACGGTCCATTGATTGCCTCCGTCAGTCCAGACTTAGAATATTTTTTCCTCCTTTGTATGGCATCATATCTGAATCAATCGACGGACAAACAACACGGTCCATCGATACACCTACGGTCCGTCGATGCCCTCCGTCGCTCCATCCTTAGAATTTCTCCAACTTCGGGTACCGAATCTATCTCTGATCACATCGACGATTTAGCAGTACGGTCCATCGATCCCTTCCATAGTTCCACACTTGGTCAGATTTCCCTGAGTTTCCCCATCAGTCTGAAATGCAATCAACGGTCACCACCTACGGATCGTCGATTGAACGAAAGGCTGTCGATGGCCTTCGTAGGTCGCCTCTCTGCATTATTTTCCAGTTGACTTCTGCGTTTTTATTCTAGACATCTTTTCTGCAAAACAAATACAAAAACGTGTTAAAACTACTATAAAAAAGGCTCTAGACACACATAACTCATAAGCAAAAAGTATTGAAAGCACCGTGAAACCACGACACATCAACACCATCAACTTAAATTCGTTGTTTGTCCTCAAGCGACACACTATGACTGAAAACCACATTTGTACAAAGGTATACTCTTTTAATATTTTGCAATCATATGACTATCAATCCCGAATCTTTCTTTGATTTAGTGCATGATTACGCTCTAAGGTTTGACGCTAACTCATGTGGACACACCATTGACACAAACTCACCGTGCACAGACACTTCTACTCTTTTGCCTCTCCAAGGTACCAGCTTTCCAACATTGTAACTAGTTCCCTCACTTCAAATGAATTCCTCATTTTTCGCATAGTGATTTCAAGTTTGGGTACAAGATCTTTATTCAACACTCACGCTCAAAAAATAAGTTCATACATAGCTAGTACTCGTCTCCATAGGCTTGCCCATATTTTCACCGCTCAAGTTCAACAAATTAGACACCTAGGATCAAGGTAGGAATTTCATGGCTTGTAATGTAGGCTCAGGGTTAGGTGTGGTACATTTGAGTATATTTTTAGTGACTTTTTGCCCTCCTTGACATCTCCACCAATCTTCCTACCTCTTTTCATTGCCTTTATATGCCCTACTTTTCTTTGTTTTTCATCTTTTCTTTGCAACGCTTGTTTTTAGATATGACTCATATTTATTTTTAAACTTTTTCAAACTCTTTTCTTTCTTTTCTTCAGTATTTTCTTTCTTTTCTTTTACTTTTCTTTTCTCTTTCATTCACATTGATAATTTCACTGAGTCACATCTTTCACTCACTTTCTCTTTTCTTTTCAACATTTAACTCTTTTCATACCCATTTTTTGGTTCTCACTAATAATAGTCACCCTCAACTCATGGTTTTTCCATGAGTTGAAGTACACAATACCCAAGGTAGGGTCAGGGCCAAGACGAGGTCATTTTCTGCATTAGCCACCCTCAACTTAGAATTTTGGCCTAAGTCGAGGTGCACATGTCCAAGGAGGGACCAGGGCCAAAACATTAAACCATGGGAAGGTGAGTTGGTGAGAAAAAGATAGGTCTATTATAGGATCAACAGATTTAGAGCAAAAAAGGGATAAAGCTTCCGTTTGGTTAGCTCCATTTTAGGCTAGATGTTTCCTAATTCGAACAAGGGCCTATGATCCTTTCCTAGTATTCTAACACAGATTCCCTTTGCAGGACTAACCGGGCAAGTTCTAGCTAGGTACCAACTATTGAACACTCCAAATTCCTCACACTCTCTTGACACCTCATTGCACTATCAGATTGTCAAAATTTCCTAGTTTAGGTGTTAGTTGAGGGGCATGCAGCAGGTGCCTATCTATGTCATGCTTAGAGCCAACACATTCAACTCTTCACCTATTCATGCAAGCACTTTCTACGACATGATATCATTTAATTTCAGCCATCATGCTTAATCTTTCATGTTTTTATACTTTATACAACTAACAACATCCCTGTTCAACAGAAAATTAACTAGTCACTTGGGGAAAAAGAACACAGGCAAGAAAACCCCAAGAGAGAATTGTGAGTTGGGCTACTCAGACTTCACCCTAACATTCACTTTCCATTTACCCCACCCCAAACAAAAAAAACATGCCATTGTCCCCAATGCATAAAATTATAAGTACAGGGTGGTAGGTGAAGTGGGCGGGTTCGGTTTCCCGAAACCCGCAACAACAGTACTTGGGTCATCCTCAGTGGTGCCCACATCAATCTCCGCACCCTCAGTGGTGCTCATCTCACCGGTCACCGGTATGGAACTACACGCCCAGCAACCATCTCTCTTGCCCTCATTTGGCGGGCCTCCTCATCTACCAAAGGAGCTCTCGTCGGAGCCTCGAGGTTTATCTTTTCCTTCTTCCTCGCACGATCATCATCTCCTGTCTCAGTAGTTCAGCTAGAAAAGTTCCTCTTGGCACGACCACATGGATCAGACTTAGCAGGGACTTTGAACAAGGTGTCAAGCACCGTGTCCTCTACTATCTCGATGGGTGCACTCTCGGGCTATGCTCCCCTCGTCTCCAGGATAGCGTCCACATCAGCCCTCAAACTACCAACCGCCGCCTGAAGAGTAGTAAGGTCAATGGTGGGGGATGGTCGTGCTAGTACCCGCAGCTCAAAGGCGTCAAGGCGATGGTGAACCGCCTGAACCTTCTGCTCAGTCTGCTGGGCCACCCTCTTCTCTATTCTGTCCTCAGCCTCGGCGATAGATTTTTGCATCCAAGGCTACATATGATGTAGCATGGTGTCCATTTGGGCCTCTAACTTCTGGACCCGCGCCAAAGGGACTAGTGCTGTAGATGGGGAAGTGGACCGGGAGGAACTGGGGCTCGCCTGGAGGCATATGCGAACTTAGCCGGGGTGGTGTCCATGAGATCTGAAGTAGCAGGGTCAGCCACTTGGGCTAACTCCACTGTGTCCGCCAAGTTCTCACTCAACGGCTGCAACTCAACTCTGGGCCCTCTCCGTGGTGCCGCTACAAAGGCCTCATCCTTGATGAGACCGATATCAACCGTCCCCACCGGACTACGGAGTGTATCACATTGCCAAAGTGGCACTGTAGCATCCATGCACAAGTAGAAAATAAGACAAGCGAATGGGTAAGTAGTTGACGTCTTGAAAGCCCTCTCATGGATCACCGTGATCAGTAGCTTCGCAAAGTCAATCTCCAATCCTGCTACCAAGGTTGCTACCAGCACCGCCCTATCCCAAGTAAGAATATTATCGACATTTTTCGTCAATAGGCAGTGTCAGAATAACAACCAGAAGAACTTGGCCGTGAAAGTGAGGTTGACCTTTTTAATTAACCCTCGGGGGTCTAAAACCCAGTCTTCACTCTCACCCTCAATCGCCAAATGCTAAGCCAACCATTTTTTCATATTCTCCCGCTGCTCGGCTATCTTCTGAAATGTGCCACTTTTGACAGTCTCCCACCGGTAGTCATATTATAGAGTCATGGGGGCCCACTGTGTCTCATTGGTAGGGCCATATAAGAATCAGCGGAGAGTGGCTGAGGAGATGTCTACCTGGAAACCTCGGACTAACACAGAAGTGAGCGGGTCCTGTTTGGCAGGTCTTGCCCGCCTATCGAGAGAACCTCGGAGAGTAGTCACATAGGAAGCGTAAAACTCCTTCAATATATCCTCAATGTAGGTACCCAGACCCCGAGCCATCCACTCTAACTTGTGTCGGGTAAACAATCTGTGCACCTCGGGGATAGTATGCAAGCTCCCGTAAGAACCCGATGCTCAAATGTCACTAATCGGGTCATCACCCCCCTCTCTTTCAACATCTTGGCATCTCTGTATATTTAGTGCTGCCCATTAACGCACCACCGGTTGGGTTCCTCAGCAATTCGTGAAGGTTTATCTGCTCGGGGTGTGGGTGTAGTATCCAAGCTATTAGCCTCATCAGACGAGGCTTGGTGGTTGTGGTCCTCTGACCCCGTGGCTCCCTGAGAGGTGGAGCCAGATTCGGAGCCTGATGCACCTTCAGAGCTAGAGGCAGCCTCGAAAGGTGAGCTGGTCAGTGTGCGCTCCTCATCAAACTGGGAGGCGATGACTATGCCGGGAACCACCTTCTGAGGGGTACCCCTAGTGGCTCGTACAACTGGTGTGGGGGTGGTGGCACCCGGGGGAACGTACTCTGGATCTTGCTCATTGTCGGAGGTAGTAACCATCCGACGAGATGGGGATATGGACTTGGACGTGCCCGTTGAGTAGACGATATCCTTTTTAGGTTCCATTTGTACCTGTAGAGCAGTTGTTGGTCTAAAGTCAACACTACTACACGCTCGAAACAATCAGAGAAAAGACAGAATTTTTTACAACACAGTACAATTTTGCAATTTTAGGACGACGGGCACAATCGATGGTCCGTCGATAGGGTACGTCTTCTGACACTTAGATTTATTCAACTTACTCAAAAATTTTAGACCTCTGATATGGAAATGACGGACGTGTAGAACGGCCTGTCGATCAATCGACGGACCGTAGTCCACTTCCGTCGTCTAACACTTAGAATTATTTTTAAAATTGGTGAAAACAGGTTCTCTGAATGAAACGACAGACGTGCAGAATAATCCGTCGATCAATCGATGGACCGTAGTCAACTTCGTCATTTCAAACTTCAACAAATTAAGCGTGAGTTCAATTGATGGACCCCGTCGATAGCCCGTCAACGGGGTCTCGTTCTGTTTGCTTGAGACATACTTCCGACCTTTTTGAAAGATCAACTTTTTAGACAATATTTTTGAACCCTTTCAAGTATAAACAAGCATTATAACACCCACAAAACGTATTTGTCATTCCTAGAGTTTTGGTTTCACATAATTTGTGTTCTAATTAATCCAAACTACAAACCTAAGTTGGAATTTCTTAAACTACGGGGGGAATCACATTATATGCTGACTAATAAGTGACAACCACCTTCTTTCATTCCGAGGAACATAATATATGAGTTATTAGCATGCAAGATCAATTAATTTAGTCCCTCAGTCAAGATCCACATTCGTATTTCAGTAAAACAACTATGAACGAGAATTCAAAGTGTAAAAAAATCAAAATACCTTAATTCGAAGTGGTGTGGTTGTGATATGAACTTTTATAGCAACCTACGCGCCAGAGTTTAACACCGGCCAAACAAAAACGGAGACAAATGAGAATTTGTGAAGAGAGAGTTTTGGGAGTATGGGGGATTCTGATTTGGGATGTATATGGAAGATGTAATTATGATGGTTTATGAGAATGGAAGGGAATAAATGAAGACGGTTTTGGAAGGAATTTTAAAAGAATTTTAAAGGTGGTAATGAATACAAACCATTATGTCCTTTAATATGTCCGGTCGGGTCGGGTCGGGGCACTGACATTTTGGACCTACGACACCCCGTCAACGGTCCGTAATTCAGTCGACTGGGACTCTCATTTACATCTAGACTTAGAAATTTTAATACATACCTGGATCTATGGACACCATCGATGGTCTATCGATTGAACAACGGCCCATCGATGGGGTCCGTAGACCTATGCACCAGACCATTTTTCTGTAGATTTTTGTTTTGGTCCCTACACATGTAACACCCATTAGGCTATTTTTATTGTGTTTTTCTAGACACTTTTGAGACACGGACCCTATAGTAATCTCTAGCCAACACTAGCACTCAGGCAAGAATGAAATAAGATTAAAAACAAAACAAAATATGATAATACGACTATTCCTACAAAGAAAATAAAACCTATCGTTGGCTAGAGGATACACCTTGGGTTGCCTCCCAATAAGCGCTTGATTTAACGTCGCGGAACGACACATGCTCCTTGATTACTTAGACTTCATCAAGGTGATTGGCCTCAACCATTTCATGGACACTCTCTGCATGCCCCAGGTAGATCTTAATCCTTTGCCCGTTGACTGTGAACTTTGCACTTTCCTTATTCTCCAACTCAACCGCTCCGTGTGAGAACACTTTAGTGATACTTTAGTGATAAGGAATGGACCTATCCACTTGGACTTGAGTTTGCCCGAAACAAGCGTAGCCTAGATTGAATAGAAGCACCAAATCACCTACCGCATATTCTCGCTTTTCAATCCTTTGGTTGTGGTACTTCTTCATCTTCTCTTTGTAGATGGCTGAACTTTCATAGGCTTTGAGGTGAAACTCATTGAGCTCATTCCCATTTGGTCTTTGTTCCGTTGCTTCATTCCAATCCATATTCAGTTTCTTCATTGCCCACATTGCTTTGTGCTCTAACTCGACCGACAAGTGACAAACCTTTCCATATACAAGTTGGTGTGGAGAAATAACAATGGGAGTCTTGTATGCAGTCCGATAGGCCCAAAGAGTATCATCAAGCCTCCTTGACCAATCCCTTCTATTAGCATTCACCGTTTTTTGCCATAATTTGCTTGATCTCTCGATTGGACACCTCAACTTGCTCACTAGTCTGTGGATGGTAAGGAGTGGCCACATTATTCCGAACCCCATATTTCTCCAATAAACCTTTGAACAACTTATTACAAAAGTGAGAGCCACCATCACTAATAACGGTCCTAGGTGTGCCAAATTTGGAGAAGATATTCTTTTTAAGAACGTGGTGACAGTTTTTCCTTCATTGTTAGGAAGCGCTATAGCTTCCACCCATTTAGACACGTAGTCAACCACCAGAAGTATATACTTCATCCCATGAGAACTCAAAAACGGGCCCATAAAATCAATAACCATACATCAAATAACTCAATCACTTATTCATGATTTAACAGGAGCTGTTGCTTCTTCGAAATTCCTCCATCTCGCTGGCACTGATCACATGATTTGGAAAACTCATGAGCATCTTGATGAATGGTTGGACAATAGTACCCACACTGCAAAATTTTATGCGAAGTCCGGATACTAATATGGTGCCCACCCACAAGCGAGGAGTGACATGCCTCCAAAACACTCAACATCTCAACTTCTGGTACACAACGACGAATAATCCCATCAGCACAACTCTGGTATAAGTAAGGCTTATCCCAAAAGAACTTTTCACATCATACATGAACTTCTTTCTCTGATGGAAAGACAAAACCAAAGGATCTATATCACTAGCCAGATAATTCACAAAATCTACGAACCATGGGATCAAATCTAGAGAAGCAACCAAGACATGTTAATCAGGGAATTCATTATCAATTTCAGCCTTTTCTCCCAATTTATGCATAGCATCATCCTCTAACCTAGACAAGTGATCTACAACTTGATTCTCAGTCCCCTTTCTGTCTTTTACCTCGAAGTCAAATTCTTGCAGTAATAGCACCCATCTAATCAACCTTGGCTTCGCATCCTTATTCGCCATCAAATACCTCAACGCAGAGTGGTCTATATGCACTATGACCCTCGTACTAAGAAAATAAGAGAGAAATTTTTTGAAAGCAAACACCACCGCAAGAAGCTCTTATTCGGTTATCGTGTAATTCTTTTGAGATTCATTCAGGACTTTACTTGCTGTAACACTTCGACAATACAAGACGTGTCGATAAGCCTAACATAGGTGTCATGAAGTCTAGACACTATTTTCTTAAGGTTTGTTTAATGAATATAGGTCATTTAGGGAGACTAGGAACCAAAACGTCCAAGAACGTTCATGACGTTCAAAAGTTGGTTCAAAGAGGTACTAGTGTGCCTTGGCCTATTTGACTAGTTTTTAAGAGTCGGAAATTAACAAAATTTGGTGAAAATGTGTGGAATACGTGTTAGAGATATTTTATGGTTGAAACGTTTGGTTACGACTCCCCAAGGACCAACCAAGGGCCCTTGAGGAGGACCCTTGCAGGATGAGGCAACATTGCCTGAGCAGTGTGCATCGACGGAACAAGGAAGAACTCATTTGTGGAATGACGGGGCATCAATGCCATTGTCGTCCCACACTTAGCTTTATTTAGGAAGCCCTCGCCTGTACAAGTCTCTGAACTCATCGAAGAAGTGCAGGATGGAGGGGGGGTCTGTCCGTCGACTCACAGACAGCCCATCGACGGGGTCTCGTCTGTGAGGGCTGGTAAGTTTCCTGCACGTCTTAATTAAAGTCTATTAATTAGTTAGTGGGTTTAGGCGGTTAATTAAGGGATTAAAGGGGTCTAATTAAGTTAGTTAGTCACCCATATAAAAGCCCCAACCCAATCAATCTAATGAGAACTCAAAGACAAATCTCTCTATCTTCTCTCTTCTTTCTCTCTCTATTGGAAGACACCATTGGAGACTAAGCTAAGGAAGGGATTTAGAGGATGGAAAGGGACGAATTCATCTTCAAATCCTTGTCAAAACGTTAAGGTATGGGATCTCTTCACCTTTGAGACTTCTTTCCTCAAAGGGTTCCTTCAAAGGTTTTCCAAAAGTTGAGTTTTCATATGGGTTTCATTCAATTACGAGTTTGATGTCATGAATTGAGTTGTTCATGTTTTATTTAGGAAATATGAGTAGATTATCATTTATTGTAACTTGATTATGTTGAATTGAGATGGTTTGGTCTAGATTGTAGAGTATGGCCCTTAACCCCTAACCCTAGGTTTGATCTTGATGTGAATTATGTTGGGATTTATTCAATTAACTTGATTATTTGTTAAATCACTAATAGATAATGTTATTACAGTGATCATAGAAAAGTTTTGATGAATTGTAGTCTTTCATACTAACTCTTGAGCAGGGATCTAGGTTAAGATTTACCTAAGTATCTTGTTTCAAATCTTTGGTTTAGTATTGAATTATGGTGTAGTGACACTTCTAACTCTATTGTCATGTTGGTTATTGAATTACGTTGATGAGATGACCTAATTGAGTTGAGTTGTGGGTTGATGCTAAGGCCCTTATGATGAACTATGGAGGAGACTTGGTAAGTCTTGTAATTCCTATCTCTTACTTCAACTTGTGGTAAATTTTGATTAAGTCATGATGTTGTGTTGGAGTATGCCTTATCTAGGATTGATAGGATGGTATGATGATTTAATTTAAATGCCTTAACTTTGCATGTGAGGTTGCTTAGGGTGTACATGTTGTAAGGATGGTGATGTGTATCAATGTGCCCTACTATGAGGTGATATGTAAAGTATTAACCTCACTTATATGAGTTGTGATGAAATGACTATTACTTATGCAATTCTTATTGAGTTATGATGATGATGATTATACAAGGGCTAGACCCTATGACCTAAACTACGTTATGAAAGTTGAATAAAGAATAAAGACATTTCACTAAGGGATTTAGCTTAGCACTAGTGAACTTGACAATGGGAGGTGATGGCTATTCAATAGAGGAAGTGTTACCCTTTAGTTTAATATGTGATGTTGACTCTCCATTGAGGGATACTCATTGCATTGATTCCCATGAGATGAGGCCCCAATTATCAAATGGTATGTGGAGGGAATCACCTATCTCTTAGTTCTTGAACTATGTTGCCCCCATAGGAAGACTAGCTAGTGGATCCACCTAGAAAGCTACGTTTATGTTAGGTTTTACCTTGGCCAGTAGACCACCTTCCATCGGTGTAAGGTTTTACAACACCGGATTCCACATTACTCATGTGGTCTATGTCGGTTAAGGCAAGTGTTGCCTAAACTAAAATGAAGTAATAATGTGTAGACTAGCTAAAGTGACTTGAGGGGATTTGACTTAACTTAGGTAGGGGTATAGGACTCTACTTAAGCCTTGCACTAGTTTGCCTTGATAGGAGCTTTAGGAGGTCAATATTATGTTTATAAATGATGATAAAGATAGATGACTTCATATGATGATTATGATGCTTATGAACATGTAAATGGTCTTTATTGTTAAAGTATGAACTTATGTGTATTGAAGGTTATGTTATGTGAAGTGAGTTACTATTTATGATTCTTATTTGGTTCTTTGATTAAGTAAGGTTATGGGGCTTTGCTTGGTCATTGCAGTTGTGGCTTTATAGGGATTATGATTGGTTGTCTTGCTTTACTATTTATATGATAAACTCTTATTCATGCTTGTTATATGATTACTTGATGATAGGGTTATATGAAATTATGTGTTTAAGTATGTGATATGCATATAGTCGCTTTATTTGATTGAACATGACTAAATGATTTGTATAGTTTGTTGATTATGCATAAAGAGGTAAAATGGCACGATTTCACTAAATGTCCCTTTTAAGCATGTTTGGTTGTTATATGTGCATATGGTCTCATACTTAGTACATGTGGCGTACTAACCCCATTTTCTCCCTTTTTCCCAAACAATTTAGGTTTCGGTCGTTGAGGTTTGGTTCAAGGCGATTGAGAAGGAGGCTTGTATACTCTTATCATCAAAGTGGTAGGTCCTCATTTTCCCGAAGTTAATGCCGATACTCTACCTATGGATTTGCTTAGATATTAAGACACTTATGTTGACTCTATCTTTTCATTTGAAGACAAGTTGTATAAAGCCTATATGTGCCTTACTTTTGTTGTTGTAGGGCTATGACCATTTGACATTTTCATTCTAGATGGTTTTGAGATTAGACGGATTTTATGACTCAAATTCTATCCTATATATATGTATGTGAAATAAAAGTAGAAGAATAAGTAATCTTCTTATTCGAAAGGTCTATGTACACTCGATAATAATACTATTACGTGTATGTAGAGGTCTATGTAAACCTCCAATTAGTTAAAGTTAAAATTTTTAAATTTTCCGTACTCTTTGACTTGTGAATGCGATGATGATAATTAAGGGGCTAGTCTTAGTCCTCAAAGAGGACGACGACACCGGTTACGTCTAGGGGATAAACCTGAATGTGACAAACTTGGTATCAGAGAATGAGGTTAAATATCTTTGATACTGATGTCTCTCTCAACCACGTCTATGTAGATTCGTACTCATAATTGTGAAGCACACCACACTTATGAATAAGAATCTATATGATGCTTAGGATCTCTCTCTTTCTTGGAAATCCAATGTCGTGCCTCTAGAGTAACTATTAATTGCTTTCACCTAAACATTGTACTTTGGTTATAGGAAATGAATACTCGGAGGAATGCGGCAATAAGGCTTGAGGAGGAGATTGCTCCTCCCCGTGTTGATCAAGACCCTCCACTTAAAGAGGAGGTTGATGTAAAAAAATCTCTGGCCAACCCTCCACCTTTGACGGATGAAGAGATAAGGGCTGCCCATCTTCAAATGGCCCAAGCCATTACTTCTCAAGCCCAAGGCGCCACTCTTCAAGCTCAAGATATGACGGCCCAAGCTAATTGGGATGTTGCACCCCGACCCAATCTACAAGTCTCTACCATGGCATCTCGTTTGAGGGACTTCACTCGAATGAACCCTCCTACTTTCCACGGGTCTAGGGTGGATGAAGACCCCCAAAAGTTCATTGATGAGGTTTATAAGATACTTTTTGCCATTGGTCTAAACACTAGTGAGAAGGCCGAGTTGGCCACAAATCAACTCAAGGATATGGCTCAAATTTGGTATGTGCAATGGATGGATAATCGGCCTCTACGGGGTGGACCGGTAACTTGGGAGATCTTCAATAAGGCATTTCTTCATCGATTTTTCCCTAGAGAGATGAGGGAGGACAAAGTTGTGGAGTTCATCAACCTTCGTTAAGGAGGTATGAGTGTTCTTGAGTATTATATGAAAATTACTCAATTGTACAAATATGCTCCTTCTTTTGTTTCCGATCCTAGAGATGAGATGAGCCGCTTTGTGATGGGAGTGTCGGATGATTTGCAAGAGGAGTGTTATTCGTCCATGCTTCATGGCAATATGAGCATCTCTCGACTTATGGTGCATGCTAGACAAGTTGAGGAGGCATGGACTAGGAGGAAGACTAGGGATGCTAATAGGGCAAGGTCCCTTGAAGGTGGTTCTTCCAAGAGTAGGCTTGAAACTCAAAACAAGCCTAGGTTCAAAAAGAGGTTCTCTAATCAAGTTCCATCCAAGTTCCCTAAGGCTCGTTATGACAAGGTGGATAAACCTAGAGCTCAAAAGGGAAAGAGTCGGAACTCTCCCAATGAGAAGCCACATGTGCCAAGTGTGGAAAGGGTCATTTAGGTGAGTGTTTGGTTGGAACGGGAAATTGTTTTAGTTATGGAAAGAGTGACCACAAGGTTCGAGATTGTCCTAATATGAAGGGGCAAAAGAAGAGTTGTCAAGCAAGTGGTTCTAGTGATGCTCCAAAGAAGATCCGCTTCTATGCTCTTCGTACTAGGGGTGAGCAAGAGACCTCTCCCGATGTGGTGACTGGTATATTACAAGTCTTTTCTATTGATGCTTATGCTTTACTTGATCCGGGTGCTACTTTGTCTTTCGTTACACCCCCTCTAGCTAAAAAGTGTGATACTTTACTCGATATCTTGCATGAGCCTTTCTTAGTGTCTACATCGGTGGGTGAGTCGGTGGTTGCAAAAAAGGTATATAGAAATTGTCCTATCGTGTTTCCCAATAGAGTTTCTAATGTTGATCTAGTTGAACTAGATATGCATGGATTGGTTGCATTCTTGTTTTGCCACTATTGATTGTAGGGCAATGATAGTGAGGTTTAATTTCCCTAATGAACCCGTTGTTGAGTGGAAGGGGGGAAGTTGTATTCCTAGAGGTCGCATCATTTCTTGTTTAAAGGCTTGTAAAATGATCTCTAAGGGCTGCCTATATCATATAGTGAGAGTCCAAGATCTTGACTCTGAAATTCCTCCCATTGATTCGGTCCCCGTAGTGAGTGAATTTTTGGAGGTCTTCTCTAATGACCTTCCCGGTATTCCTCCCGAACGGGAAATTGATTTTGGTATCGATTTGCTACCAGAAATATACCCCATTTTGATTCCTCCTTATAGAATGGCTACGGCCGAGTTGAAGTAATTGAAGGCACAAATTAAAGATTTGTTAGACAAGTAGTATATCTCCTTGGGGTGCTCCGGTCTTGTTTGTGAAGAAGAAAGATAGGTCCTTGAGAATGTGTATAGATTATAGCCAAATCAACAAGGTCACAATTTAGAACAAGTATCCTCTCCCTCGGATTGACGATTTATTTGGTCAACTCCAAGGGGCAAGCTACTTTTCCAAAATTGATTTGAGGTCGGGATATCACCAATTGAGGGTGAGAGGTGAGGATGTACCAAAAACAACTTTTCGGACTCGATATGTCCACTATGAATTCCTTGTTATGTCCTTTGGTCTCA
Organism: Solanum sitiens; assembly: GCA_016801875.1. NCBI lineage: Eukaryota > Viridiplantae > Streptophyta > Magnoliopsida > Solanales > Solanaceae > Solanum > Solanum sitiens. Next base: position 172,912 of record JABWTJ010000628.1, read on the forward strand.
CTATTGCTCCGACGGCATTTATGGACCTAATGAATATGGTGTTTCGAAGTTACCTAGATTTTTTTGTCATTGTGTTTATTGATGACATCTTGGTATACTCGAAAAATGAGAGTAATCACATGGGTCATTTGAGGGTGGTATTGCAAACCCTTAAAGAGCATCAATTGTTTGCCAAATATAGCAAATGTGAGTTTTGGTTGAGGTCGGTGGCATTTCTTGGTCACATCATCTCTAGTGAGGGAGTTGAGGTAGATCCAAGAAAAACGGAGGCGGTGAGAAATTGGCCGAGACCATTGACTTCAACCGACATTAGGAGTTTCTTGGGTCTTGCGGGTTATTATCGGAGGTTTGTGGATAGTTTTGCGTCCATTGCATCTCTCTTGACTACTTTGATCCAAAAAAGTAAGAAGTTTGAGTGGTCGAAAGCATGTGAAAAGAGCTACCAAATCTTGAAGGATAGGCTTACTCCGGCTCCTGTGTTGACTTTACCTGATGGAACAAAAGGCTTCGTGGTTTATTGTGATGCATCCCGTGTGTTTGGGGTGTGTGCTTATCAAACATGGGAAGGTTATTGCCTATGCTTCTAGTCAACTCAAGGTGCATGAGAGGAACTATCCCACTCATGATCTTGAGTTAGCGGACGTGGTGTTCGCTTTAAAAATTTAGAGGCATTATTTATATGGTGTCCATGTTGATGTGTTCACCGATCATAAATGTCTCCAATATGTGTTTACCCAAAAAGAGTTGAATCTCCGACAAAGAAGATGGCTTGAGTTTTTAAAAGAGTATGATATGAGTGTTCTCTATCACCTTGGGAAAGCGAATGTGGTAGCGGATGATCTAAGCCGTTTGTCTATGGGTAGTGTGTTTTATGTTGAAGAAGCAAAAAAGGACCAAGTGAAGGAGGTTCATAGGTTGGCTAGGTTGGGTGTGAGATTGGAAGGTTCTTCAAATGGTGGTGTGATGGTCTATCAAAACTCCGAGTCATCTTTGGTTGTTGAGGTGAAGTCCAAACAACACCTTGATTAACCATTAATAGAGTTGAAAGAATCGGTTCTTGGCAAATTAAATGAGTCTTTCTCCTTAGGGGGAGATGGTGTATTGAGATATCAAGGGCGATTATGTGTTCCTAATATTGATGATTTGAGGAATCGTATCCTTGAAGAGCACGGGTCCCACTATTCCATTCATCCGGGGTCAAACAAAATGTACCATGACCTTAGGGAGGTGTATTTGTGGGAAGGTTTGAAAAGGGACATAACGGAATTTGTCGTTAAGTGTCCAAATTGCCAACAAGTCAAAGCTGAACATCTAAAACCGGGAGAATTGCTACAAGAGATCCAAATTCCTACTTGGAAGTGGGAAGACATCAATATGGATTTTGTGGTAGGTTTGCCCAAGACCCAAAAACAATATGACTCCATATGGGTGGTGGTTGATAGGTTGACCAAGTCCGCTCACTTTATTCCCGTCAAGTCTACTTATTCGGTGGAATATTATGCTAAGATCTTCATAAATGAGATTGTGTGTCGCCATGGTATTCCGTTATCCATCATATCAGATAGGGGTGCACAATACACATCTAGATTTTGGAGGTCATTTCAAAAAGGGTTGGGTACTAAGGTGAAGTTGAGTACCGCTTTTCATCCCCAAACGGATGGTCAAGCCGAACATACTATTCAAACCCTTGAGGATATGCTTAGAGCTTGTGTCATCGACTTTAAAGGGAGTTGGGATAAGCACTTGACTTTGGTAGAGTGTGCTTATAATAATAGTTTCCATTCATCCATATCCATGGCTCCCTATGAAGCCTTGTATGGTAGGAGGTGTAGGTTTCCTATTGGGTGGTTTGAAGTCGGTGAGTCTTCAATTCTTGGTCCCGATTTGATTTATAAGACTTTGGAAAAAGTTCATGTCATAAGAAATCGCTTGCAAACGTCCTATAGTCGGCAAAAGTCCTATGCCGATAATAGGAGGAGGGATCTTGAGTTTGAAGAGGGTGATAAGGTGTATTTAAAAATTTCACCTATGAAGGGGGTTGTTAGATTTGGCAAGAAAGGTAAGTTGAGTCCTCGTTATGTGGGCTCCTATGAAATCTTGCAAAGGGTTGGTAAGGTTGCCTATGAGTTGAGGTTGCCTAGTGAATTGGATTTGGTTCATCCGGTCTTCCATGTTTATATGTTGAAAAAGTGTGTCGGTGATCCCGAATCCATTCTTCCTATTGAGGGTTTTGGTGTCAAGGATAACCTCTCTTATGAGGAGGTTTCGGTTCAAATTCTTGATAGGCAAGTAAAGAGATTGAGGAACAAAGAGGTGGTTTCCGTAAAAGTATTATGGAAAAATCACCTAGTTGAGGGTGCAACATGGGAGGCCGAGGCCGACATGAAGTCTCGTTACCCTCATATTTTTTAGAATTAAGGTTAGTCATTCTTTTTCATAATATAAATATGACTAGAAATTGAAGTCTCTTGATTTTTGGGTGAAGATTTGCAAAAGGTTGCAATTTCGAAAGAGAGGCAGTGAAATTACAGTGGTACTACAATGATTTTTGCCTTAAAATTTGAATTTTTGCTTTTGGATTATTTTATGTCATGTTGTGCATTTTGACATGTTGAGTCTTTATAAAATGTTGTGTATCATGTTGAGGAGTTGAACTCTATTCTAATTGACTCATGTGTGTGTTGACCTCATATGGTTGTTGTGAGAAGTAAGTACCTCATGAGGTAATGTTGAGTCTCATATGTGGTAATTGAAGCTTTCAATAGCCTTGATTGAAACGGTATGTATTGTGTTGTATTGAAATGATGTTGGTTGGGCTTCTAGTCTTGAGTCTATTCCTTCCTTTAAAAGAATTTTAGTTTCATTCGGGGACGAATGTTCCTAAGGGGGGGGGGGGATAATGTAACACTTCGAAAATACAAGACGTGTCGTTAAGACTAACATAGGTGTCATGAAATCTAGACATTATTTTTTTGAGGTTAGTTTAATGAATATAGGTCATTTAGGGAGACTAGGAACCAAAACATCCAAGAACGTCCATGACGTTCGAAAGTTGGTTCAAAGAGGTACTAGTGTGCCTTGGCCTATTTGACTAGTTTTTAAGAGTTGGAAATTAACGAAATTTGGTGAAAATGTGTGGAACACATCTTAGAGATGTTTCATCATTGAAACGTCCGGGTACGACTCCCCAAGGACCAACTAAGGGCCCTTGAGGAGTACCCTTGCAGGATGAGGCAACACTGCCTGGGCAGTGTGCATCGACGGAAAAAGGAACGACTCATTTGTGGACTGACGGGGCGTCGATGCCACCGTTGTCCCACACTTATACAAATTGAGGAATCCCTCGCCTACACAAGTCTCTGAACTAATCGATGAAGTGCAGGACGGAGGGGGGGGTCTGCTCATTGACTCACAGACGGCCCGTCGATGGGGTCTCGTCTGTGAGGGCTGGTAAGTTTCCTGCACGTTTTACTTAAAGTCTATTAATCAGTTAGGGAGTTTAGGCGGTTAATTAAGGGATTAAGGGGTTTAATTAAGTTAGTTAGTCACCCATAAAAAATCCCCAACCCAATCAATCTAATGAGAACTCAAAGACAAATCTCTCTATCTTCTCTCTTCTTTCTCTCTCTATTGGAAGACACCATTGTAGACTAAGCTAAGGAAGGGCTTTGGGGGCTGGAAAGGGACGAATTCATCTTCAAATCCTTGTCAAAACGTTAAGGTATGGGATCTCTTCACCATTGGGACTTCTTTCTTAAAGGGTTCCTTCAAAGGTTTTCCAAAAGTTGAGTTTTCATATGGGTTTCATTCAATTACGAGTTTGATGTCATGAATTGAATTGTTTATGTTTTCTTTAGGATATAATGAGTAGATTATAATGCATTGTAACTTGATTATGATGAATTGAGATGGTTTGGTCTAGATTGAAGAGTATGACTTTTAACCCCTAACCCTAGGTTTGATCTTGATGTGAATTCTGTTGGATTGATTCAATTAACTTGATTATTGGTTAATTTACTAATAGATGTTACACTGATCATAGACAAGTTTTCATGAATTGTAGTCTTTCATACTAACTCTTGAGTAGGGATCTAGGTTAAGAAGATTGGTCAAAGTATGTTGTTTCAAAGCTTTGGTTTAGTATTGAATTATGGTGTAGTGACTCTTCTAACTCTATTGTCATGTTGGTTATTGAATTACGTTGATGAGATGACCTAATTGGGTTGAGTTGTGGGTTGATGGTAAGGCTCTTATGATGAACTATGGAGGAGGCTTGGTAAGTCTTGTAATTCCTATCTTTTACTTTAACTTGTGGTAAATTGTGATTAAGTCATGATGTTGTGTAGGAGTATGCCTTATCTAGGATTGATAGGATGGTATGATTATTTGATTGAAATGTCTTAACTTTGGTTGTGAGGTTGCTTAGGGTGTACATATTGTAAGGATGGTGATGTTTATCAATGTGCCCTTCTATGAGGTGATATGTAAAGTGTTAACCTCACTTATATGAGTTGTGATGAAAGATGAATAAAGATTAATGACATTTCACTAAGGGATTTAGCTTAGCACTGAGTTAACTTGATAATGGGAGGTGATGGCTTTCCAATAGAGGAAGTGTTACCCTTTAGTTTTATATGTGATGTTGACTCTCCATTGAGGGATACTCATTGCATTGATTCCCATTAAACGAGGCCCCAATTACCAAATGGTATGTAGAGGGAATCACCTATCTCTTAGTTCTTGAACTATGTTTCCCCCATAAGAAGACTAGCTAGTGGATCCACCTAGAAAGCTACGTTTATTATAAGTTTTACCTTGGCCGGTAGACCACCTTCTATCGGTGTAAGGTTTTACAACACCGAATTCCACATTAGCTCATGTGGTCTATGTCGGTTAAGGCAAGTGTTCCCTAAACTAAAATGAAATAATAATGTATAGACTAACTAAAGTGACTTGAGGGGATCTGCGTTAGGTTAGGTAGGGGTATGAGACTCTACTTAAGCCTTGCACTAGTTTGCCTTGATAGGAGCTTTTGGAGGTCAATATTATGTTTATAAATGATGATAAAGATAGATGACTTCATATGATGATTATGATACTTATGAACATGTAAATGATCTTTATTGTTAAAGTATGAACTTATGTGTATTGAAGGTTATGTTATGTGAAGTGAGTTACTATTTATGATTCTTATTTGGTTCTTTGATTAAGTAAGGTTATGGGGCTTTGCTTGGTCATTGCAGTTGTGGCTTTATAGAGATTATGATTGGTTGTCTTGCTTTGCTATTTATATGATAACTCTTATTCATGCTTGTTATATGATTACTTGATGATAGGGTTATATGAGATTATGGGTTCAAGTATGTGATATGCATATAGTCGCTTGATTTGATTGAACATGACTAAATGATTTGTATAGTTTGTTGATTGTGCATAAAGAGGTAAAATGGCATGATTTCACTAAATGTCCCTTTTTAGCATATCTGGTTGTTATATGTGCATATGGTCTCATACTTAGTACCTGTGGCGTACTAACCCCATTTTCTCCCTTTTTCCCAAACAATTTAGGTTCCGGTTGTTGATGTTTGGTTCGAGGTTATTGAGAAGGAGGCTTGGATACTCTTATCATCCAAGTGGTAGGTCCTCATTTTCCGAGGATCATACTGATATTCTACCTATGGATATGCTTAGATTTTAAGACACTTATGTTGACTCTATCTTTTCATTTTAAGACAAGTTGTATAAAGCCTATATGTGGCTTACTTTTGTTGTTGTAGGGCTATGCCCATTTGACATTCTTGATGGTTATGAGATGAGACGGATTTTATGACTCAAATTCTATCCTATATATATGTATGTGAAATAAAAGTAGAAGACTAAGTAGATTCGTACTCAAATTCAATCCTATATATATATGTATGACTCAAATTCTCTCTCAACCACGTCTACCTAGATTCGTACTCATAATCATAATTGTGAAGCGCGCCACACTTATGAATAGGAATCTATATGATGCTTAGGATCTCTCTCTTTCTTGGAAATCCAATGTCGTGCCTATAGAGTAACTATTAATTGCTTTCACCTAAGCCTTGTACTTTGGTTATAGGAAATGAATACTCGGAGGAATGCGGCAAGAAGCTTGAGGAGGAGATTGCTCATTCCCGTATTGATCAAGACCCTCCACTTGAAGAGGAGTTTGATGTGGAACAAGCTCCGGCCAACCCTTCCCCTTTGACGGATGGAGAGATAAGGTCTGCCCTTCTTCAAATGGCCCAAGCCATTACTTCTCAAGCCCTAGCCGCCACTCTTCAAGCTCAAGCTATGACAGCCCAAGCTAATTGAGAGGTTGCACCCCGACCCAATCTACAAGTCTCTACCATGGCATCTCGTTTGAGGGACTTCACTCAAATGAACCCTCCTACTTTCCATGGGTCTAGGGTGGATGAAGACCCCAAGAGTTCATCAATGAGGTTTATAAGATATTCTTTGCCATGGGTTTAAGCACTAGTGAGAAGGCTGAGTTGGCCACATATAAACTCAAGGATGCGGCTCAAACTTGGTATGTGCAATGGAGGGATAATTGGCCTCTACGGGGTGGACCGGTAACTTGGGAGATCTTCAAGAAGACATTTCTTGATCGTTTTTTCCTAGAGATATGAGGGAGGCCAAAGTTGTGGAGTTCATCAACCTTCGTCAAGGAGGTATGAGTGTTCTTGAGTATTCTATGAAATTTACTCAATTGTCCAAATATGCTCCTTCTTTGGTTTCCGATCCTAGAGATGAGATGAGCCGCTTTGTGACAGGAGTGTTGGATGATTTGCAAGAGGAGTGTTATTCGGCCATGCTTCATGGCAATATGAACATCTCTCGGCTTATGGTGCATGCTAGACAAGTTGATGAGGCACGGGCTAGGAGGAAGACTAGGGATGCTAAGAGGGCAAGGTCCCTTGAAGGTGGTTCTTCCAAGAGTAGGCTTGAAATTCAAGACAAGCCTAGGTTCAAAAAGAGGTTCTCTAATCAATTTCCATCCAAGTTCCCTAAGGCTCGTGATGACAAGGTGGCTAAACCTAGAGCTCAAAAGGGGAAGAGTGGGAACTCACCCAATGAAAAGCCTACATGTCCAAGTGTAGAAAGGCTCATTTCGGTGAGTGTTTGGTTTGAACGGGCAATTGTTTTGGTTGTGGAAAGAGTGGCCACAAGGTTCGAGATTGTCCTAATATAAAGGGGCAAGAGAAGAGTGGTCAAGCATGTGGTTCTAGTGATGCTCCAAATAAGAACCACTTCTATGTTCTTCGTACTAGGGGTGAACAAGAGACCTCTCTTGATGTGGTGACTGGTATGTTACAAGTCTTTTCTATTGATGCTTATGCTTTACTTGATCCGGGTGCTACTTTGTCTTTCGTTACACCCCTTGTAGCTAAAACTTTGATACTTTACCCGATATCTTGCATGAGCCTTTCTTAGTGTCTACACCGGTGGGTGAGTCGGTGGTTGCAAAAAGGGTATATAGAAATTATCCTATCCTGTTGCCCAATAGAGTTTCTAATGTTGATCTAGTTGAACTAGATATGCTTGATTTTGATATTATTTTGTGTATGGATTGGTTGCATTCTTGTTTTGCCACTATTGATTGTAGGACAAGGATAGTGAGGTTTAATTTCCCTAATGAACCCGTTGTTGAGTGGAAGGGGGGAAGTTATATTCCAAGAGGTCGCATCATTTCTTGTTTAAAGGCTTGTAAAATGATCTCTAAGGGATGCCTATATCATATAGTGAGAGTCCAAGATCTTGACTCTGAAATTCCTCCCATTTAGTCGGTCCCCGTAGTGAGTGAATTTCCGGAGGTCTTCCTTAATGACCTTCCCGGTATTCCTCCCGAATGGAAAATTCATTTTGGTATCGATTTGCTACCGGAAACAAACCCCATTTCGATTCCTCCTTATAGAATGGCTCCGGCCGAGTTGAAGGAATTGAAGGCACAACTTAAAGATTTGTTAGACAAGGTCTTCATAAGGCCTAGTATATCTCCTTGGGGTGTTCCGATCTTGTTTATGAAGAAGAAAGATGGTCCTTGAGAATGTGTATAGATTATCGCCAACTCAACAAGGTCACAATTAAGAACAAGTATCCTCTCCCTCGGATTGACGATTTATTTGATCAACTCCAAGGGGCAAGCTACTTTTCCAAAATTGATTTGAGGTCGGGGTATCACCAATTAAGGGTGAGAGGTGAGGATGTACCAAAGACAGCTTTTCGGACTCGATATTGTCACGAACCGAAAACACCCCCTAGAAGCTAGGGACAACTCCCGTATTGTGGAAAGGCGTACTTGACCTTTTGGGGTCTTATACAAGCCCTTCAACTATCGTTCATTACATAAGACATGAAAAGTAGTACAGAATTTAAAACATTTCATGATAATTAAATAAAAGAATTCTTTCATAGATACTAGGAAATCTCATCGTCACAAGCCAACTTAAAGACACAACTTAGAATCTTAGGGACACGGCCCTTTACAATAAAAAGGAAAATACAACCATCCGTTCCGGCAAGACACTTACCCGAATGTTGCTTTCCATAAGTAGGACACCTAGCCCTTTCAAAAGTATGGCCACCACCTTGAGAATGTTGGTTTCGATCCCTATCCTTGTTTCCCATCGAAGAATCTTGGTGATAGAACCTCTTCCTAGGATTTTGGTGACTAGAATCATCCGACATAGGCCGTTTACCCTCTTGCCTTATCTCCCTAATTTTGGACTCCTCAGTTTGTTGTGCATAAACCATGAGCCTAGAGATATCCATGTCATTAAGAAGAATTGCTGTACGACACTCTTTTTCCACCAAGCTAGACACTCCCATCACAAATTTGTTCATCCTAGCCCTAGGGTTGGCTACCATAGTCGGGGCATACTTAGAGAGTTGGGTAAATTTGAAGGAGTACTCTTGCACACTCATTCCCCCTTTACGAAGGTTCATGAATTCAACCATCTTCTTCTCCCTCCACTCTAAAGGAAAGAACCTATCTAGGAAAGCCTCTTTGAATTCCTCCCAATCAACTGTACCTCTTTCTAAGTGTCTCTCACCTCTCCATTTCTCATACCACACTTGAGCAACATCCTTAAGTTGGTAAGAGGCTAACTCCGCTTTCTCCCTAGGGGTCACACCCATAACATCCACCACTTTGAAAACCTCATCTATGAGACCTTGTGGATCTTCATCCACCTTAGTGCCATGAAAACTTGGAGGGTTCATCCTCATGAAATCACGAATCCTCGAAGCGGGTGTACTAGCATTTGGTTGGGGTCTATCTCCTTGATTAGCTTGCCCACAAAGTGATTGTTGAAGACTTGAGCTTGAGCCGTCATGAGTTGGGTCAAGTTCATTAGGGCAGTCCTCAACTCCGCATTAGTCATATCTCCCTCAACAAAAGGAGCTTGAGGCATAAGAGGCACTTGAGGCCCTTGGGGTTTCGGAGGCACTTGAGGTTCTTGAATGGGAACCTCCACATTCTCTTCATCTAGGCCCTCAATAGGAACTTGGTCAACACGAGGAGGGATTCTCTCATTATCTACACCTCCCTCCTCCCTTCTAGTGGTCGATCTCCTCGTATTCATACCCTATAAACACAAAGCAAAGAGGTTGAGAAAAGACACCTTATAAACTAAACTCTAAGGCACGACGTTAGAATAGACAAGGAAGTGAAACTTCAAGCATCCTATAGCCTCTTGTCCATGGATGTATCGCGACTCACATCAATGACCAAGATACTACTAGATGTGGCTTGTGAGACTTCTAGACCTTAAACTATTTCCCATAACCTTATGCTCTGATACCAAGTCTGTCACGACCCGAAAACACCCCCTAGGAGCTAGGGACAACTCCCAGATCGTTGCAAGGCGTACTTGACCCTTTGGGGTCTTATACAAGCCCTTCAACTATCGTTCATTACATAAGACATGAAAAGTAGTGCGGAATTTAAAACTTTTCAGGATAATTAAATAAAAGAAGTCTTTCATAGATACTAGGAAATCTCATCGTCACAAGCCAACTTAAAGACACAACTTAGAATCTTAGGGACACGACCCTTTACAATGAAAAGGAAAATACAAAATAAGTCTTAATAATAAAACTAATAAGCATAAACTATGTCCTCGAATATATGAGTACATACCAAATCTTGAGAGATAGAATTCCCAAGCTTCAACTTCAACCTTCCAAAAGCTTCCAACCTATACTTATAAGGAATAGAAAACTATGGAGTTAGTACAAACAATGTACTAAGTATGACATATGCAAAAACATGTAAAAAGGGACATTTTAGCAAAATAAGCTTTTATGCCAATTTAATAAAACATTCATGAATTTAGAAACAAACAACATAAGAAACATCAATTAACACTTAAAGAAGAATTTCTACAACTTTACCTCAAAAAGACACTTTACAGTAAGGATACGCAACTTTACAGTGAACCAACTCAAGTATACAAATTTCACATAAGTACTCTCCTCCAATAGGACTCTTAGGTCACACTAAGTGCAATGTGAGAGTAGCATCCCATACTACCACTCCCACTAGCACTCCTAATGGATTCCCAAGGATTTGAGTACGTTACAACAATTAAATCAAAAAGATGCACTTACAGTGAACCATTCCTTTAACATTACAGTGAACCATTTTAAGACCTTATAGTAAGTTTAAAAGCTTTACATTGAACTAAAGACTCCAACAATGGTGAACTTCCAATGTATTGCAAATGAGGAAATGAACCCATTTCCATAGGCGTTTCCCTACCTAAGGATAATCCTAAGATTCTCTAAGGTAAGACATGAATAAAACGTCTAAACACTTCCTTCGATGCACACCCAAGCGATCCTCAAGACTACCCCGTTCGGCTTACTCACGTCGGGAGAACAAGTCACCACTCAAAGACAAAACATTAGAAGAGCACCCAACAAAACACCAAAGACTTTCCTTTCGGAATGCCTACTTAGTGCAATGAGTAGGATAGTGTCCCATACCACCACCTACCCTAAGTAGTACACTCTTTTAGAAGGTTTGGCACCAAGTCTTCCCTTTCGGAAGGCCCTACTTAGTGCAATGGATAGGTAGCGTCCCGTACCACCACATACCCTAAGTAGCACATTCTTTTAGAAGACTTAGTTCAATCAATTCACATAGGTATCACATTAATTAGAAGACTTCTTATTTTCATTATTTTTGTGGGGGGTTACCTTAACCGACAAAGACCATGAGAGCTAGGCATGAAATCCTGATATTAAACCCTATCGGATGAGGGATCCTCACTTGCCTAGAGTAAGGTCATACTTCTTAGCTTTTACATGGCTTTCCCAATAGCTACACCTATGCGGGCACATAGTTAAGGGATAGGGAGATTGCTACTAAGTAACTCATTATCTACTAACTAGGAATACTCATCTCAAGAGGTACAATGGAATGCAACATCTCAACTCACGATGTGTATTCCACCTCTTCTTCCTATCCTCTCGGTGCTAGGCATAACTCCCCATGGATTCTCACATTATAGACTATAGGTTAAGGATAACTAGCAAATACCACATCTCAACTCACGAAGTGCATTCATCCTCTGACCTATCTTGGAAAATTCATTAGGAATAGTGAGGTTGCTACTAGACACTTCATCTCAACTCACGAAGAGTGTCCACCCCAAGACTCCACTTCTTACTAAACTTAGCTTCATTCATTCACTTAAAGTGTGTGTGTGTACATGAGCACACCTTGAATATAAGCATCATTTCATATACATTACTTCTAAACATGCTTTAGGCCTTCATCCATCAATTCACACACTTTACATACTTCACACAGACATATTCTTCAATTAGACCAAAACCAAGTTCATACATACAATTCAAGCTTCACAACCACAAATCAAGACTCATTTCTGATTTCTATTCATTCTACATATTAGACCTTCAAGATCACATTCTCAATACATACTTAACATAACCAATTCATCAAATAAACACCACCACCAAGAAGATGGACCATACCACTCAAGAATCAATTTTTAATAAGAAACAATACAATATAAGCAACTCTTCAATTTAACAAGGCATAACAACCTATAAGCATTTTATCATTAATTCATCATAATAAGGCACTTAGGGTAGTAGCTAAACCAACATTACAATATTAGAAAACCAAAGTTCATTCTACACATAAACATGCTCATTGGACCCATTTCTTAAACCACCATTTGAAAGGAAACTCTAACATGATTTCATTAAGGTTTTAGAATTAAAATCACCAACTAACATTAGAAACATCCTTAATTAACAATTAGAAATATTTTCATGCAAGACCCATGTTTGGGTTGAAGATGAAAGAAATTAGGGTTGAAAACCCTTTTTTGGAAATTCATTGGAAATGGCTCCTTGAATGAAAGAGTATTCAAGAATGGATACCATACCTCAAATACAAGCAAACCCAAAGATTTTTGTGAAGGACCACGTCCAAACCAGCCCCTTCTAGCCTTCTTGACCTCTAGCTTCAATGGAGACTTGAGAGAGTTTGTTTTTAGAGAGAGAGAGTTTGAATTTGAAGTGAGGGTCTTGTCTAGATCTAGGGCTTAAAACTTAACCTAATATAACTTAAAAACCCTAAAAATCATCCTAGGGTCCCAAAAGACTTGGAGTGAATTTCAAAAAACACCCCAAGACTTTACATTCATGTTGCAGCTTTTGGGACTGCCCCCATCGACAGACCAACTGACGGTCCGTTTGTAAGGACGGACCGTTGGTGAGGGTCTCGTTGGTTGGGACTGCAAATCCCAAACCTGCAGGAAATCTTGCCCAAATGACGGACCAGGTCGACGACGGGCCTTTGACTGGTCGACTGGCCGTCAATTGGCTCGTCGATTGGACACTGATTTGGCAGTTTTGGTCCAAGTCTTGGGACCTTCTCTAGGGCCCTATTGTGGGTCCTAGGTGGGGTCATGCCCAAAAATTAAACCCCTAAACTAAGTCTTCTAGGTCGTGGGAACATCTCACATAAGGTTTAAGCAAAACGAACACATAAAACTCACCCAAACACAACAAGACACACGAGTATATTCTAGGGCACACCTTCCGAACGTCATGGACCTTTTTGGTCGATTGACCTACAAACTCAACCAAACTTCACACACAGCCTAAGGACACTAAAGTAACTTTCTTTAACACAAAATGCACTCAATAAACACATACGAAGCTCTAGTTCACCTTAGTTCATTTTAGGACGTTACATATATGTCCATTATGAATTCCTTGTTATGTCCTTTGGTCTCACTAATGCTCCAGCGGCGTTTATGGATCTAATGAATAGGGTGTTTCAAAGTTACCTAGATTCTTTTATCATTGTGTTTATTGATGACATCTTGGTATACTCAAAAAATGAGAGTGATCACATGGGTCATTTGAGGGAGGTATTGCAAACCCTTAAAGAGCATCAATTGTTTGCCAAATATAGCAAATGTGAGTTTTGGTTGAGGTCGGTGGCATTTCTTGGTCACATCATCTCTAGTGAGGGAGTTGAGATAGATCCAAGAAAAACGGAGGAGGTGAGAAATTGGCCGAGACCATTGACTTCAACCGACATTAGGAGTTTCTTGGGTCTTGCGGGTTATTATTGGAGGTTTGTGGATAGTTTTGCGTCCATTGCATCTCTCTTGACTACATTGACCCAAAAGAGTAAGAAGTTTGAGTGGTCAGAAGTATGTGAAAAGAGCTTCCAAATCTTCAAGGATAGGCTTACTTCCGCTCCGGTGTTGACTTTACCGGAGGGTACAAAAGGCTTCGTGGTTTATTGTGATGCATCCCGTGTGGGTTTGGGGTGTGTGCTTATGCAACATGGGAAGGTTATTGCCTATGCTTCTAGGCAACTCAAGGCGCATTAGAGGAACTATCCCACTCATGATCTTGAGTTAGCGCCGTGGTGTTCGCTTTAAAATTTTGGAGGCATTATTTATATGGTGCCCATGTTGATGTGTTCACCGATCATAAAAATCTCCAATATGTGTTTACCCAAAAAGAATTGAATCTCCGACAAAGAAGATGTCTTTAGTTGTTGAAAGAGTATGATATAAGTGTTCTCTATCACCCTGGCAAAGCGAATGTGGTAGCGGATGCTCTAAGTCGTTTGTCTATGGGTAGTGTGTCTCACGTTGAAAAAGCCAAAAAGGACCTAGTGAAGGAGGCTCATAGGTTGGCTAGGTTGGGTGTGAGATTGGAAGGTTCTTTAAATGGTGGTGATGGTCTATCACAACTCCGCGTCATCTTTTGTTGTTGAGGTGAAGTCCAAACAACACCTTAATAAACCATTAATGGAGTTGAAAGAATCGGTTCTTGGCAAATTAAATGAGTCTTTCTCCTTAGGGGGAGATGGTGTATTGAGATATCAAGGGCGATTATGTGTTCCTAATATTGATGATTTGAGGAATCGTATCCTTGAAGAAGCTCACTGGTCCCACTATTCCATTCATCTGGGGTCAACAAAAATGTACCATGAACTTAGGGAGGTGTATTAGTGGGAAGGTTTGAAAAGGGACATAGCGGAATTTGTCGCTAAGTGTCCAAATTGCCAACAAGTTAAAGCTGAACATCTAAAACCGGGAGGCTTGCTACAAGAGATCCAAATTCCTACTTGGAAGTGGGAAGACATCAATATGGATTTTGTGGTAGTTATTCGGCGGAAGATTATGCTAAGATCTTCATAGATGAGATTGTGTGTCGCCATGGTATTCCGTTATCCATCATATCGGATAGGGGTGAACAATTCACATCTATATTTTGGAGGTCATTTCAAAAAGGGTTGGGTACTAAGGTGAAGTTGAGTACCGCTTTTCATCCCCAAAGGAATGGTCAAGCGGAACGTACTATTCAAACCCTTGAGGATATGCTTAGAGCTTGTGTCATCGACTTTAAAGGGAGTTGGGATAAACACTTTCCTTTGGTAGAGTTTGCTTATAATAATAGTTTCCATTCATCCATCTCCATGGCTCCCTATGAAGCCTTGTATGGTAGGAGGTGTAGGTCTCCTATTGGGTGGTTTGAAGTCGGTGAGTCTTCAATTCTTGATCCCTATTTGATTTATAGACTTTGGAAAAAGTTCATGTTATGACAAATCACTTGCAAACGGCCTATAGTCGGCAAAAGTCCTATGCCGATATATGAGGAGGGATCTCGAGTTTGAAGAGGGTGATAAGGTGTATTTAAGAATTTCACCTATAAAGGGGGTTGTTAGATTTGGCAAGAAAGGAAAGTTGAGTCCTTATTATGTGGGCCCCTATGAAATCTTACAAAGGGTTGGTAAGGTTGCCTATGAGTTGAGGTTGCCTAGTGAATTGACTTCAGTTCATCCGGTCTTCCATGTTTCTATGTTGAAAAAGTGTGTCGGTGATCCCAAATCCATTCTTTCTATTGAGGGTCTTAGTGTCAAGGATAACCTATCTTATGAGGAGGTTCCGGTTCAAATTCTTGATAGGCAATAAAGAGATTGAGGAACAAAGAGGTGGGTTCCGTAAAAGTATTATGGAAAAATCACCTAGTTGAGGGTGCAACATGGGAGGCCGAGGCCGACATGAAGTCCCGTTACCCTCATCGTTTTGAGAATTAAGGTTATTCATTCTTTTTGATAATATAAATATGACTAGAAATTGAAGTCTCTTGATTTTTGGGTGAAGATTTGCAAAAGGTTGCAATTTTGAAAGAGAGGCAGTGAAATTACAGTGGTACTACAGTGATTTTTGCCTTAAAATTTGAATTTTTGCTTTTGGCTTGTTTTGGGTCATGTTGTGAATTTTGACATGTTGAGTCTTTATAAAATGTTGTGTATCATGTTGAGGAGTTGAACTCTATTCTAATTGACTCATGTGTGTCATGTTGAGCTCATATGGTTGTTGTGAGAAGTAAGTACCTCATGAGGTAATGTTGAGTCTCATATGTGGTAATTGAAGCTTTGAATTGCCTTGATTGAAATGATATGTATTGTGTTGTATTGAAATGATGTTGGTTGGGCTGTTAGTCTTGAATCTATTCCTTCCTTGAAAAGAATTTTAGTGTCATTCGGGGACGGATGTTCCTAAGGGGGGGATAATGTAATACTTCGAAAATACAAGACGTGTCGTTAAGCCTAACATAGGTGTCATGAAGTATAGAGACTATTTTTTAAGGTTAGTTTAATTAATATAGGTCATTTAGGGAGACTAGGATCCAAAACGTCCAAGAACGTCCATAACGTTCGAAAGTTGGTTCAAAGAGGTACTAGTATGCCTTGGCCTATTTGACTTGTTTTTAAGAGTATTAACGAAATTTGGTGAAAATGTGTGGAACACGTGTTAGAGATGTTTCATGGTTGAAACATCCGGGTACGACTCCCCAATGACCAACCAAGGGCCCTTGAGGAGTCCCCCTGCAGGATGAGGCAACACTGCCTGGGCAGTGTGCATCGATAGAACAAGGAACGGCTCGTTTGTGGACTGACGTGGCGTAGATGCCACCGTCGTCCCACACTTAGCCAAATTGAGGAAGCCCTCGCCTGCACAAGTCTCTGAACTCATCGACGAAGTGCAGGACGGAGGGGGGGAGGGGTCTGTCCGTCGACTCACATATGGCCCATCGACGGGGTCTCGTGTGTGAGGGCTGGTAAGTTTCCTGCACGTTTTAATTTAAGTCCATTAATTAGTCAGGGGGTTTAGGCGGTTAATTAAGGGATTAAGGGGTTCTAATTAAGTTAGTTAGTCACCCATATAAAAGCCCCAACCCAATCAATCTAATGAGAACTCAAATACAAATCTCTCTATCTTCTCTCTTCTTTCTCTCTCTACTGAAAGACACCATTGGAGACTAAGCTAAGGAAGGGCTTTGGGGGGATGGAAAGGGATGAATTCATCTTCAAATCCTTGTCAAAACGTTAAGGTATGGGATCTCTTCACCTTTGAGACTTCTTTCCTCAAAGGGTTCCTTCATAGGTTTTCCAAAAGTTGAGTTTTCATATGGGTTTCATTCAATTACGAGTTTGATGTCATGAATTGAGTTGTTTATGTTTTCTTTAGGATATAATGAGTATATTATCATGTATTGTAACTTGATTATGATGAATTGAGATGGTTTGGTCTAGATTGTAGAGTATGGCTCTCAACCCCTAACCCTAGGTTTGATCTTGATGTGAATTATGTTGGGATTGATTCAATTAACTTGATTATTGGTTAAATCACTAATAGATGGTGTTATTACACTGATCATAGACAAGTTTTGATGAATTTTAGTCTTTCATACTAACTCTTGAGTAGGGATCTAGGTTAAGAAGATTGGCCTAAGTATCTTGTATTAAAGCTTTGGTTTAGTATTGAATTATGGTGTAGTGACTCTTCTAACTCTATTGTCATGTTAGTTATTGAATTACGTTGATGAGATGACCTAATTGGGTTGAGTTGTGGGTTGATGGTAAGGCCCTTATGATGAACTATGGAGGAGGCTTGGTAAGTCTTGTAATTCATATCTCTTACTTCAACTTGTGGTAAATTGTGATTAAGTCATGATATTGTGTTGGAGTCTACCTTATCTAGGATTGATAGGATGGTATGATGATTTAATTGAAATGTCTTAACTTTGGTTGTGAGGTTGCTTAGGGTGTAAATGTTGTAAGGATGGTTATGTGTGTCAATGTGCCCTACTATGAGGTGATATGTGAAGTGTTAACCTCACTTATATGAGTTGTGATGAAAGGACTATTACTCATGCAATTCTTATTGAGTTATGATGATGATGATTATACAAGGGCTAGACCCTATGACCTAAACTATTTTATGAAAGATGAATAAAGATTAATGATATTTCACTAAGGGATTTAGCTTAGTACCGAGTGAACTTGACAATGGGAGGTGATGACTTTCCAATAGAGAAAGTGTTACCCTTTAGTTTTATATGTGATGTTGACTCTCCATTGAGGGATACTCATTGCATTGATTCCCATGAGATGAGGCCCCAATTACCAAATGGTATGTAGAGGGAATCACCTATCTCTTAGTTCTTGAACTATGTTGCCCCCATAAGAAGACTAGCTAGTGGATCTACCTAGAAAGCTACGTTTATGTTAGGTTTTACCTTGGCCGGTAGACCACCTTCCATCAGTGTAAGGTTTTACAACACCGGATTCCACATTAGCTCATGTGGTCTATGTCAGTTAAGGAAAAGTGTTACCTAAACTAAAATGAAGTAATAATGTGTAGACTAACTAAATTGACTTGAGGGGATTTGACTTATCTTAGGTAGGGGTATGGGACTCTACTTAATCCTTGCACTAGTTTGCCTTGATAGGAGCTTTAGGAGGTCAATATTATGTTTATAAATAATGATAAAGATAGATGACTTCATATGATGATTATGATGCTTATGAACATGTAAATGGTCTTTATTGATAAAGTATGAACTCATGTGTATTGAAGGTTATGTTATGTGAAGTGAGTTACTATTTATGATTCTTATTTGGTTATTTTATTAAGTAAGGTTATGGGGCTTTGCTTGGTCATTGCACTTGTGGCTTTATAGGGATTATGATTGGTTGTCTTGCTTTACTATTTATATAATAAACTCTTATTCATGCTTGTGATATGATTACTTGATGATAGGGTTATATGAGATTATGGGTTCAAGTATGTGATATGCATATAGTTGCTTAATTTGATTGAACACGACTAAATGATTTGTATAGTTTGTTGATTGTGCATAAAGAGTTAAAATGGCATGATTTCACTAAATGTCCCTTTTTAGCATGTTTGGTTGTTATATGTGCATATGGTCTCATACTTAGTACATGTGGCATACTAACCCCATTTTCTCCCTTTTTCCCAAAACATTTAGGTTCCGGTCATTGAGGTTTGGTTCGAGGCAATTAAGAAGGAGGCTTGGATACTCTTATCATCTAAGTGGTAGGTCCTCATTTTCCCGAGGATGATGCCGACAATCTACCTATGGATTTGCTTAGATATTAAAACACTTATGTTGACTCTATCTTTTCATTTGAAGACAAGTTGTATAAAGCCTATATGTGGCTTACTTTTGTTGTTGTAGGGCTATGTCCATTTGACATTGTCATTCTAGATGGTTATGAGATGAGACGGATTTTATGACTCAAATTCTATCTTATATGTATGTATGTGAAATAAAAGTTGAAGACTAAGTAATCTTCTTATACGAAGGGTCTATGTATACTCGATAATAATACTATTACGTGTATGTAGAGGTCTATGTAAACCTCCAATTAGTTAAAGTTAAAAGTTTTAAATTTTCCGTACTCTTTGACTTGTGAATGCGATGATGATAATTAAGGGGCTAGTCTTAGTCGTCAAAGAGGACGACGAAGCCGGTTATGTCTAGGGGATAAACCCGGATGTGACACTTGCATAGTAAATGGGGTGAAGGATTTTATCCCTTATCTATCCCAATACCTCACCAAGAGCAACCCCACTAGCATCACAAATCAACTCAAATGGATTACTCCTATCTGTCCAATAAGAACATGTAAAAGTGGTCTTATCTTGATCCTCATGGGCAATATAGATATGATTTTAACCCGAATAGCCATCAAGGATGAAATACCACCCTTTACCTACGAGTCTATCTAAAATCTGATCCATAAAGGGCATGGGGAAATGGTGCTTCTCAGTCTAGCCATTCAACTTCCGGTAATCCATGCATACTCTCCATTAGGTCACAGGCCGCATTGGAACAAACTCGTTTTTCTCATTAGGCACCACTGTATTCCAACCCTTTTAGGCACACACTAAACATGGCAGACCCAACTGTTGTCTACAATTGATAGATGACTCCAACATCCAACCAATTGATGATCTCCTTTTTCACTACCTCTTGCATAGGTGATTCAACCTTCTTTGGTGCTCAATACTCGGTTTGTGATCGGGCATGAGTTGGATTTTGTGTGAACAAATACCGAGGGGAATACCAATGATGTACGCAATAGTCCAACCAATGGCTCGTTTGAACCTCTTCAAAACCTCAACTAAACACTCTACTTGTTGCTCATTCAAATCCGCTGCAATTATCACCGGCAAAGTGTCATCTCTACCCAAGAATACATACCTCAGATGAGGTGGTAGAGCCTTAAGCTCTAATTTTGGAGCCTTCTCAATAGATGGTTTCGTGGTTGCAGACTCGCAATGCTTCATATCTAAGTCCAATTTCTTTGGTTTTGACCGATATTCATTTCGTTCAAGTGCAGCCACTAAAGACCCATACTCTTCAATACATCATCTCAAAATTCATGATCACTGCCTCTAGTGCCTCAACGCCTAGTCGCTCTTCAGTTTGTACCTTGTATATACTCTCAACACTGTAGGATATAGCAGATACCGTTTGGAACTCACCACTCTACTTCATGGACCTACAGATGTTGAAAGTTGCTTTTTCATTGTTCAACCTAAACTTCATCTACCCCGTTTCCATATCAACCAAATGCACGCCTAGTGGCAAAGAATGGCCTCCCTAGAATAATGGGAACCTTAAAATCAACCTCACAGTCAAGGATTACAAAATCGGCCGAAAATATAAATGACTCCATTTTTACAAGCACATCATAGAGTATACCAATGGTCCTCTTCACTATTCGATCAGCCATCACTAACCGCATCGCATAGGCTTTGGGTCACCCAATCCTAACTTCTTATAAATGGAAAGAGGCATGAGGTTCATGCTTCCACCAAGATCACATAGTGCTTTAGCAAAGTGTAGCAACCGATTGATATGGAATGGTGAAAGCGGCAGGGTCTTCCTTTTTCTGCACAAGAGACATTGTAGCAATAGCACTACAATACTGCATTCGGTCATCATCCTCAAAACTCACCGATCTCTTCTTTGTGACCATATCCTTCATAAACTTAGCAAAACTGAGCATTTGTTCCAGAGCTTCTATAAAAGGGACATTGATGGAAAGTTGTTTCAACATAGTGATAAATCATTGGTATTTACCATCCTCAGTCTTCTTCACTAATCTCTGAGGGAATGGTGGTGGAGGTCTAGGAATGGGGACCACTTTCTAAGACACCTCTGCTTCTATCACCGTGTTGTCTACCAACTCTCCACTAGTCTCCACAACCTCTTAGTATTTTCTCATATCATCATCTACCACAGATGGCATAGGTGGATCAATGGTTTGCTTACCCCCTCGGGTGGTGACTGCTATGCAATGCCCATCATTTTTAGGATTTTGGATGGTGTTACTAGAAAGAGTGCCAGGTTGGCGTGGATTCACAGTAGTAGACAATTGAGCCATCTGTTGCTCAAGATGCTTAATCGAAATCGCATGTGCATCCACCTTTTGCGAAATATTACCTAAATCACCTCTCATCTCCTTGGCATGATCATCACTAGTATCAAATCTCCTCATCATCTTTTGTAACATATATTCAACTTGTGCCATACTACCTCTAGGAGCAACTTCCCAATTTTGTGGGGGAATATAGGGCCCACTCTTATCATTCCTATTACCATAGTTACACCGATTTAAGTTGTTGTCGCGGTTGTAGTTCCCATCTTGAACATATTGACCCTATCGATTGTAGTTACCATAGTTCTGACCTTGATTTCCTTGACTTTGGCACCAATTCTCCTGATTGGAGCCTTGGGTGTTTGTTCAGAAACCCCCCGTCTGTTCATTCACTGCATAGGGAATAAATCCTTCGCGGTGAACATCTGTATTAGCCTACTCATCACCACGAATGTGTGCCCAGGTGGCAAAGGGGGTAGGACAAGAGGTCTATCAGACTCAACATTGTTAACGTTGCCCCTATAGTAATCCTGAGGTCTTGGTGCTGGGGGCTGCATCCTCAAAGAATTCTCCAATTCAAATTGAACTTGATTGTGTGCCTCAACCATTAATGGAGGTTGACGAATTGCCTTATCACCTAGATTGGTTGGGTTCTATTGATTTTCCATTTCTTCGCAGTGTACGGTTAAGTTCTGGATCAAATGGAATAAGTGGTTCTCCTCTGCTTCGTGTACTTGGCATAAACTAAGCTAGACCTGAAAGAGACAAAAATAAAAAGAAAAATTAAAATTAGGAAATTGTTGACTAAATATCAATAATGTATTTAAAGTTAATCTAAAATCCAGTTTCCCCAGCAGTGGTGCAAAAATTTTATACGCTCAAATTACACCTCCCTACAGAAGTATAAGCGGTCGTAATCAAATAAAGAACCCAACTAGTAGGTCGGGGTCGATCCCACGAGGAAAATGGTTTAGACTTAACTTTAATATACACTTATGTCTATTTAGCCAAGGTTTTTCCGAAAACAGGTAACAAAAAGGGGGGAGGGGGGTTTGTAAAACAAGTTCCTTAAACACATCTAAATTAACAAGTGAACAAAACTAAAAAGTGAGTTTTTATCAAGTTGTGAGACTAACTAGGGTATATGTGTTCCCCATAGGTTCATAACACCGTGTCCTAAGCAATAGCAATTCTTCCCTAGTAGTGATAAGTTATGTATCTCTAAATCCTTGGTCCAACATCTAGAGAATTTCACCTTTACTTCATATTAGACTACATTTGTATAAGCTACTAACCCTTACCTTTACTTCATATTAGACATCATAATCGATGTATGACTTAATTATTACTTCGCACCAATCGACACTAGCCCATTAGATAGTATACAATTAAATCTATGTTGATAATTCTTTTCCTATTACTACCTCGTTGGTCCGACAAATTGCAACAAGACAAGTTCTAAGGTTGGCCACCGTTAAAAAAACTTCTAAGCGAAAGAATTATCAATATATAAAAGAACCTATTTGAGAATTGCTTATTTGCTAGGTTTACTTTATTAATAACCTATGGTTCCCACAACCCTAGTTGTGGATTTAGTTACCCATGCAAGCAATATCACAATTCATCATTTTTAAAGAAGAAATCATGAACTTACTTTAACAATAAGAATAAACCCAAAAAATTAACTTGAAATTTCAACATAAATCTTCAAACTAAATTCAGAAATTGAATTATTGCCAAAGTATGCAAAAACAGATCTCCAAACAAAATAAGAAAAATAATAACAATATCTAACCCAAAAAATGAGGTTTTAATCCCTATTTATAGAAAACATTGTCCTAAATTAAAAGGAATTGACATAAGGAATGTTTGTCCAAAAATGAGGCTTTGATCGACGATCCCTACTGATGTACCATCGATGGAATTGACGGTGCGTCCATTGCCTCCGTTAGTCTAGACTTAGAATACTTTTTACTCCTTCGGATGGCATCATCTCTGAATCAATCGACGGACCAACAACACGGTCCATCGATGCACCTATGGTTCGTCGATGCCCTACGTCGCTCTATCCTTAGAATTTCTCCAACTTTGGGTACTAGAACTATCTCTGATCACATTGACGATTTAGCAGTACGGTCTGTCGATCAATTGACTGGCCATCGACTCCTTCTGTAATTTTATATTTGGTCAGATTTCCTCGAGTTTCTCCATCAGCCTGAACTGCAATCGATGGTCACCACCTACGGGCCGTCGATGGCCTTCGTAGGTCGCCTCTCTGCATTATGTTCCAGATGCCTTCTGCGTTTTTATTTTGAACATCTTTCCTGCAAAACAAATATAAAAACATGTTAAAACTACTACAAAAATGCTCTAGACACACACAACTCTTAAGCAAATAGCACTGAAAAAACCTTGAAACCATGACACATTAGTATATTGTGATGCCTCCTGAGTGGGTCTAGGATATGTGCTCATGCAACATGGAAAAGTGATAGCGTATGCCTCTAGGAAACTCAAGCCACATGAGAAGAATAATCCAACTCATGACCTTGAGTTTGTGGCTGTAGTATTTGCCTTGAAAATTTGGAGCACTATCTCTACGGGATGCATGTTGATATGTTCACCGATCACAAGAGCCTTCAATATGTATTCACTCAAAAAGACTTGAATCTACGCCAAAGAAGATGGTTAGAACTTTTAAAGGATTATAACATGAGTGTCCTTTACCATCCCAGGAAAGCTAATGTGGTTGCAGATGGGATAAGCCGAGTGTCCATGGGTAGTGTGACTCATGTGGTTGATGATAAGAAAGAGTTAGTAAAAGAGGTTCATAGGTTTCGACTAGAGGACTCTCCAAAGGGTGGTTTCATGGTTTGCACAACTCTGAATCATCTTTAGTGTTGGGGTGAAATCCAATCAACACCTTGATCCTCTATTGATGGAGTTGAAAGAAGCGGTCCTTAGTAAATGTAATGAATCTTTCTCTCAAGTAGAAGATGGGGTTCTTAGGCACCAAGGAATGTTGTGCGTACCAGATTTGGGTGGCTTAAGGGAATTGATCATGGAAGAGGCTCATGGCTCCTGGTATTCCATACATCTGGGTGCCACAAAGATGTACTGCAACTTACGAGAAACGTATTGGTCGAATGGTATGAAAAGGGACATAGCGGATTTTGTTGCTAAGTATTCAAATTTCTAACAAGTAAAAACGGAGCATCAAAGGTCAGGTGACTTAACTCAAAATATAGATATTACCACATGGAAGTGGGAGGATATTAATATTGACTTCGTAGTAGGGATGCCTCGTACTCAAAACATGACTCGATATGGGTCATTGTAGATATGTTAACCAAGTCGACACATTTTCTTCCCATCAAAGTCACTTATTTGGTTGAAGACTATGTGAAATTGTACCTCAAAGAGATAGTGAAGTTACATGTATCCCCTTTATCCATCATTTCGGATAGAGGTACTCAATTCACCTCCCATTTTTGGAGGGCTTTCCAAAGTGGGATTGGTACGAAGGTGAAACTTAGTACCGCTTTTCATCCCAAGATGAATGGTCAAGAGGAACGCACTATTCAAACCCTTGAAGATATGTTGAGGTCATGTATTATTGACTTCAAAGGCAATTGGGATGACCACCTACCTTTGATAGAGTTCTCCTACAACAATAGCTACCATTCGAGTATCTCCATGACACCTTTTGAGGCACTCTATGGGAGGAGGTGTAGATCCCTGGTTGGGTGGTATGAGGTAGGTGAGTTTACACTACTTGGTCCCGATTTAGTTTATGAAGCCCTCGATAAGGTTCGGTTATAAGGTATAGGCTAAAATGACTCAAAGTCGGCAAAAATCTTATGCCAACAATAGAAAGAGGGTCCTTGAATTCAAAGTAGGAAATTGGGTCTATTTGAAAATTTCACCCATGAAAGTGGCATTGAAGTTTGGAAAGAAGGGGAAACTAGTCCCCGTTATGTGGGCCCGTATGGAATTTTGAAGCGAGTTGGAAGTTTTGCTTATGATCTAAAATTGCCCAATAAGTTGATCATGATTCACCTGGTGTTCCATGTTTCTATGCTTAAGAAGTGTATAGGGTACCCGGTTTCCATTCTCCCTCTAGAAGGTATAGGCGTAAAAGAGGACCTTTCATACGAAGAGGTCCCGGTTGAGATCTTGGATCGTCAAGTTAAGAAATTTAGGAATAAGGAGGTTGCCTCCATAAAAGTTCTATAGAGGAACCACCTTGTTGAGGGCGCAACATGGGCGGCCGAGGCCAACATGAAGTCTCGCTATCCTCATCTTTTCGCTGTAACTCCTAAGCAAGGTTGAGGTTAGTAGTTCCCTTATATGATTTTTATGAATAATATTGAACTTATCATGTTTTTCTAATGTGTGCATATTGTAGTAGAAATTCATGCTTAAGTTTAGTTTTCTTTTTCCATGAAGTATGTTTCTTATGTTTAGCTTTCACTTAAGTATGTGGTGTGCTATAAGTATTCATGGAAATTCTATTGAGCATGATTGATGTTGTTTTGATAAGAATCAACATGAAAACTCTTGATGTTCATATTGAGCTCACACTGAAATGGATAAGGTAGTTCCTCCTTATATGATATGAAAGTTGAGCTTGTGTATATGGTATGTTGTGGATTAAGTTCCTATGTGTTTTGCTATGATTATATGCTGAATGGAGTGGAGAATTCCTCCAATGAGCTGTGACTCATTTTATATATTGTTTGTTGGTTGGGTTGCTAGTCTTGAGTCTATTCTTCCTATTAAGGTCTATGGTGTCATTAGGGGACGAATGTTCCTAAGGGGGGAGTATTGACACACCCCGGAAATTATATGACCTATACTAGAGCCTCACAAATTGAAAAATGATTATTCAAGACCTAAATAAGTGTAAATGACTTGTTTGAGAAGTTTTAGAACCAAAACTCTAAGAAACGACCATGACGTCCTGGAACTAGTGCAAGTTGAACTAGTAAATGTCCATAGGTCTTGTGAAGGTTTAGCAGAGTCATATGAAGTCTAAAACTTGTAAAAATACTTTAAATAGGTAAAATTATGTATATAGGGTCGAAACTTCTAGGTCCGACCCCCCAAGGATTGCCCTAGGGGTCCACGAAGGAACCCCACCTTTGGCCAACCAAGCTGCCAAAAGGTAGCAAGCAATTGCTCATGGAGGGAGCAAGTCCGCGTCGCGGACTTGGCACACCCAAGGCCAAAACATTGTTCTGCGAAGCGAACACGTCGCGAAATTGTCTGGTTCAAAAATTGATTTTGGAAAATTTGCGGGAGACGCTCCGCGATGCAGACTTGTTTCCCGACAAAAAATCTGACATTTGAATTCGAATTTGTCTTCATTAAAAGGTCAACTTAAGTGAGGGGTCTTTTGGGTATATTATGGGAAGGTTATATATTGATTTTATTCAGTTTTCCCTCGCAATTTCTCACTCAAACCAAATCCCCAAATCAAAACCCAAAAACTCTCCTTTCTCTCTACATTCTCTCTCTACCCAACCTCCATTGAAGAAGCTTTGAAGGTTGAAGAAGAAGACCAAATACTCCAATGTTCTACTCAAATTTCGTGGGTATTCATATTTAAGGTATGTTTTCTTTCACTCTTGGGATTCTTTTCGCCAAGAGGTCCCTCCAAAAGATGATTTCTCAATCTCCAAAAACTAGGGTTTTTCTTCTCACATGAGTCTTCTTTGAAAAATGAAATTGTGAATCAATTGTGTTGAATAATGATGAGTTATTGTTGTTTAAGTATGTATTGATGGTTAATTGATGATTTCGTATGAGTTTTCCTTAGACCCATGTATATTTCCCAATTTTATGAAAACCTTGAATTGATATGGTGAATTGTGAAGATTATGAACATATAGATTGACTACATTGTTGTTAATTATGTAATTGCTTCTTGAATATACCTTTTTTTATTGGTTATGTATTCTTGGTAATGGAAGTATGAAGGTTCTTGGAAGGGACAAAGAGGTATGTTAATTGGTTCTTCTTGGATTCAATTGTGAATTATGAGTTACTTAGATAGTAATTCTTCTATGTCTAATGTGTGGTTGTGATGTTGATGCTAAGCATTCCTTATCCTTAACCCAAATACATTGAATTAGACATGAATTATGTATGGATGTTATGATACGATTATTATATGATTGAAAGTAGTTTCTCATGATTATAATAAAGTGTTAAGTGGAAGGTTTACTCACTTGTGAAGTGGTGTCTAAAGTGAAAGGATCGTTCTCACTTGTGATGATCTATGAGCTAATATGATAAGATGTTTACATAAGGGTCTAGAAGGTACTAATGTGAACTTGTATGATGAAATAAGATGATTAATAAAGGTAATAGATGCTTATCACCAAAAGGGCATGTAAATGAGATTGAGGTCTCACGTTTAGTAAGTCCGGCCTCCCATATGGGTTTCCTCACATTAGTAAGTCCAGATTCCCAAGTAATGTGTTGTCTCATGAGATGGAAACTTCCACGTCAGTAAGTTAGGGTTCCTAGTAACAATCTGCTTGACCCTTAACTATGTGCCCACATAGGACTCTAGCTTAGTGGATAAACCTAGATAGCTATGTACAAATGGTTACACCTTAGGCAAGTGTTAACCCTCTCCTTTCGGTGTGGGAGTAGAACATCAGATTCCATATATCTCACATGGTCTCATGTCGGTTATTGCACTTCTTTCCCTGATGTAAAAAGTAAATGAACAAGCTAAGTATGTGAAATCTTATTAGGGTTGTGTTGAAGGTTTCTACAAGGTGTAAGGGAGGGTATGGGACTTTCCTTGCACATTGCACTTGTCAGGTCCTAAGGGATGGTCCTAGTAGTTTTCTTTTATGATTATGATTATGATTATGATTATGTTAATAAGTCATGAGTAGTATTGATGTATTAAGCATGTCATGATGAATTATGAGAATATGTTGTAAGTATGAAGTGGGTTGCTTAATGTGATACTTAGATTTGGATAGGTTTATGGGGTTCTATCTTTGGCATTACACAAGTATTGCTTAGGTGGTATACATTTTGGGTCGATATTATGTTGAATTGACTTATTATGGTTACTATATTTACATGTTTAGTTAAATAGAAAGAAACCATGATTTTGACTAAAATGTCCTTTTCCTCATTTATTTATGATTTTTGTGCATAGAAGCCAAACTTAGTACGTGTGATGTACTAACCCATATTTCTTCCCTTTTCCCAAACATTTTAGGTGCAGGCCGTTGAAGAGTTTGTGGCCATTTGCAAGGAAGATTTGGATCCTTTCCCAAGCCATTGGTGAGTCCTCAAGTCCGGAGATGTTGCCATGTTCCACTCTAGCTATGATGTTGTTTACGTTAAGAGACATTTACTCTTTCTTTTATCATTGAGACAATTGATGTAAGCCTATAATGGCGTATGGTTCTTGTATTGACGATGTCCAAATATTTTTACTCTTGTAGATTATTTATATGTGAGATGAGACTTTAGACTCTTATATGTTTTCTTATGCTAAAAGAGAAGTCTATGAAACTTCATATGTGAGAAGTCTAAGTACACTTCACTACGTAAAGTTTTAAATTTTCTGCATTTTTCTTTACCTATGATATGCATGCTAAGGGCATGTCTAAGTTCTCTTCGAGGACAAGGACGCCGGTTACGCCTAGGGGGTACTTTGGGTCGTAAGAAGATCCCAAATGACTAAGACATTTTTCTAGACTTTCTGCCCTCTATTTGTTTTGGACTTTGGTTTTAAATTAGTAATAAAGAATGAACTACAATGTTGCTCAAAATATGTGAAATAGTTCATTACCTGTAGCTTTTCTCTATCTATTTGGTGTATTTTTCAATTAGTATGACCCTTTTGTTTTGTTTTCCAGTGATACTTCCATGATACTTCTCTTAGATATTAAAATGATCATATCTAAGTTATGCGAGATATGGACAACTTCGATATTTTTACATAGGATAGAACATGAATAGTTTCATGGATGTGATTGCCCTTTTCTCTGTTTTGGTCTAAAAGTGCATCTTTTACTTTGCTGAAATTTCACAGATTTCACTTTGTCCATAGATGTTATCTTATGTTATTACGAATTCGATAGCTAGTCTAGATCTACTTAATAATCCACAGAAATATTTATAACATTCTTTCTCTACTTCTTAGAAATTGGTTCTAAATGCAGA
Organism: Solanum sitiens; assembly: GCA_016801875.1. Lineage (NCBI taxonomy): Eukaryota > Viridiplantae > Streptophyta > Magnoliopsida > Solanales > Solanaceae > Solanum > Solanum sitiens. The sequence goes on from JABWTJ010000628.1 coordinate 202,415, forward strand.
TTGTGTCTATTCCTTAGAAACTATATGGGTTATAATTGTTTGCTTCACTTGTTAGACTCCAAGGATGAATAAATACTACTAAACCATATGTTCATATCTAACTTTACACGAATCTTAGAATGACATTAAGTTGTAAAAATCATGTCTACTAATGTGTTTGCTGGTTTAAGTTGATTCAAATTTGTTTTACTAGGCAACTATGTGAAGTTCATTTTGATTTGTTTGTCATAAGTTTGAACCTCATTTGCTAATGTCCTTTATCTTATTTTTACACATGTACACTCGAGACCGCATTTGGAGTTAGTATATAACTTCATATCTGTCCAAACCAGATAAAGTGACCAATATCCGCCGCATAAGATTGTGTCTAGCAACCTTCATCGCGTCTAGAGTGTCCAACGCCTTTCTTCCTTTATTTGAAAACTTCATCTTTTATACGGATGCTTATATATGTTGTTTACACTTTTTACTAACATTTTTATGGTTTAGATATTTGTGTTTACATTTGTTTTGTTTGTGTTTACATATACGAAAAAGTCGCTATATCATGAACATGATACTGAACATAATCACCTATCTTTCTATCCCGGTTGTTTGATTTTCCTATGATTACTTTGTTGGTTAGCACGATTCCAGGTTGCTAGAGTTGAGCTTCTAAGATGACAGAAATATGAAAAGTTCTCTATTCTTATAAACTTTTTTTATGTGTATTTTTTGTCATTCTTTCGACTACGATAATAACTTCTGAAGTGCTGATTTTTGGGAATAATAAAATTTTCTTTTTAAAGCTCAAGAATGTGGTATGAAGGCTCCAAAGTGCAGCATTTGGAGCTTAAAAAATGTCGGATTTCAAGCTCAAAAGGTGAAATTTTTGAGTGTCCAACTGCAGCCTTTTTTGGTCCAAAACACAACCCTTTCGTAACAAACCTAAAAATGAATAAGATAAGAAATGCTTAAGGTGTCAAGAATGCTTGCGATTAGATCAAGGTTCACACGGATTGATGCGCGTAGAACCAGACCTCAGAACCCTTACTACAGCCAAGCCATCTAAGTTGGGGAGTTAGTTGAGCTTGGAAAGGTTGGAACCAACTATGTAGGGCTCTCGAAAATGAAGATTTAATCGAAGGAGTCTTTACCGGATTTAAAAAGAGGAAATCTTAAGTTTTGAGGGTCCAGGGGTAAAATGGTCTTTTCCAGGCCAAGGGTAATATCATAATTACCCTAACGAATTAATTTATTAAATAATTAATTTAAATAAAGAACCGGTTCGGGTTGGGTCAACCCGAAATGACCCATTTTCGCGAAACGGTGTCACCCGAGTTCGAGCCCCAATGGAAGCAACAAATTGGTGATTTAATTATTGTTTAAAATCTGATTTTTTGTAAGGGCGAAATGGTCCTTTCACGTATAATTAATTAAATCAGATTTTAAGTATTAAGGAGAGTCCTAAATTGACTAAGTCATTATCTAAGCCTAAACCACTTCACACGTTTCACTCTCTCACGTCTATCACATTCTCACGTTCAAACTCTCTTGTTTTCTCTCTGCCAAATAACGTTGAAGAACAGAAACTATAACAAAAGTTCCTCACACTTGAAGAACTCACGAAAAAGTCTAAGAAAACAAGCTAATCAAAAACGTTAAGGCAAGGGGAGATTTCCGTCGAGTTGGTGGTGAAACTTTCGGTGAGTTGGACGTGGTTTTGGAGAAAGGTTTGGGCAACAACTTCAACGTTTGAGCAATCAAATAAGGTATGGGTTTCTTCTCTCTTGGTCCCTTTCCCAAGAGACCCCTTAAGGCTCAGTTATTCAGTCCGAAAACTAGGGTTGTTTCCCCGTTGCATGTCCCTGTCACTAGCTCCCAATGATTCATAGGTTGGGTATGTTTGCTGGTAGATTTAGGTATGTGTGCTGTTTTTGTGCTGAATGTGAATATGTTTATGTACGTGAAATCATGAAAATAACAATCAATGTGTGTTAGAAATTATGTGCCAGTGTGTGCAAGTATGTGATCATAACAAGGGTCTCGGCTTTGATGCTCAAATTTGATAATGTTGTGGTTGTTATTTTATGTGCATAAATCCATGAAAATCGTGATGTTCATTAAAGGAAATGTGGCTGATTGAGTAACAATCTTGTAGCCAATTGAACCTATGAAAGATGCACCTTAAAATGTGTTTAAAGGGTCTATAAACGTACCCTATGAATCAAGCAAAAATGTCAATGAATATGAGCTGAAAAATGGCTAGAATTTCCAGCATCTTGTAAGTTTAATTTAGGTAAAATGTTGATGAAAAAAATCTGGAAATTTAAGTTAAAGTTAAAGGGATGAGGTCACTAGGATTCGAACCCATGACCTCACCCTAGTGACAACTGTAATTCGCGAAAAAAGAAAAGAAAAAGGGGGCTGGGGGAATCGAAATCGGGCCTACTGGTTGAGGAAGAAGAGAACAAGAATTAAATAAATAAATGCGAGGAGTGGGGATCGAACCCACGACCTCCATGCTGCGAATGAGAGAAGAAAAAATAAAGAAAGGAAAATTTGAGGCGTGGGAATCGAACCCACGACCTCAAGGCTGGAAAGGAGAAGGCGAAATAATTAATAAAAATAAAGTGAGGCTGTGGGGGCTCGATCCCACAACCTCACTGCCAAAACGCCTAGCCTAGTGGATTTTAATTAAAAATAAAATTGGAGGCTGTGGGGGTTCGAACCCACCACCTCACAGCCTCTAGCGAAATTAAAAGTAAAAATAAGGAGGCTGTGGGGGTTCGAACCCACAACCTCCCAATTTCCTAGCGAAATAAGGAGCAAAATAAAAGAGGTTGTGGGGTTTTTATCCCAAAACCTCTTGGTTTAGGCGAAAAGGGTCAATAAGAGTTTAAATGAAAAATAAAAGGGGTTGTGGGGGTTCGATCCCACAACCCTTCGGCCAAATTAAGAGGAATACCAAGGAGAAAATTAAAGATAGAATGTTGATGTTGGGGTTCGATCTAGAGTCCCAATGTCATGAAAACTAAAAATAAAATCAATGAAAAATGTAAATGTTGTCCAAGTTATTCGAACTTGGGTTCCCTTGCCCAATTTTACGTATTGATACATAAGTCATACGTGAATTAAATGTTCGAGAATAATGCCACCTACTTAGATTGAAATCAAGATCTTGGCACATATACAAGATACATAAGTCTTGTACTACATAATCTTAGGAATGTATGATTCACTTAACGAACTATGAATGAAGCCACATGGCTTGTATGTATAGACCCATAAGTCTAGCATACGTTTAAAAATAAGTGAACCTAAGATGTATGTAATAAAATGAAGTAACCCTATAATGGGTTAAGTACGAGTGTAAACCACACTAAATGGCCAAGTGCATTGGCATATGATGAAACGATTATTATGTAATGAAATCATGAAACCCTAGAAGAGTTAAGTAAGAGTATGAAACACACAAGTGGCCAAGTATATTGATATATGATGAAATGAACATTCACTTAAAAATGGGGTGAGTAATTATAAAGACCAAATGTGCTAATGATAATGAATGTGGTGACAACATGATATGAGGCTAATGCAAATGATGAGAGTAATCTCAAATGAGCCTAAGTAAATGTTACCAAAACGTACTCACCTATGAGAGTGTAAGATAATGAAGAGACCAGTCTCTATGAACACTCTAATGAAAGTGTTGACATTAACACACTTAATACTAATGATGAGATGAGAAATAATCTAATAAGCTATGATGTCCTCATACTAGAAGCCAGCTTTCATGAAATATGAGTTGAATGTAATGGAACTTTATACGGAGCACCGATAGACTAGCTATGAGCGGTGATGCCTTCTTTCAGGAAGGGCGGAGGTTCACGTAACTCTCATGAGATGAGACTGTCCGGCTTGCAGGGTATGGGTCTCCTAGTCTTCGAACCTATACTGCCAATATAGGGATCTGGCGGGGTTAAATTCCCATGTACGCTAGCATGTTTTGGGTCACTTTGGCCGGTGATTCCACCTCTTTTCGGGGTGGAGAAGACACTGGATTTCATGATGCTCACATGATTTATGTCGGTTAAAGTTAAAGTTCCCAATGAATGAATGAGGCCAGCCTCAAATGAAGCACATAATGAAATGAACGATACCAAAGGTGTTAGGATAGGATAATCAAGAGGTGAGCTAGATTCAGGTAATGACACTAGGTTATTCTTGATCATTGCACAACAAACCCGATGAAAGTCTTAAACTACACCCTAGGTATAGCTGGTATTCACACTGGACTATGAATGAAATGAAATGAAGTACGTATGAATGAATGAAGCAGACTCTGTGTTTGCTAATGAAGACTCCCTAGTTGAGGTCCCATATGTTGAACCCTCATTTTGGAAAGTCTTAATGTCAAGTCCATGATTCCAAGGTCTCATGGCATATGAATGGATGTTATAAAAGATGTTATGTACTGTATGCTATGTGATATGTGCTATGTGGATGATGTTATGTGCTGTGTGCAATATGATAATTATGATGATGCATGTTACTCTCATGGCACGACTTTCCTAATCAAAATTTCGAAAGCTCACTGACTTTCCTAATCCAAATTTGGAAAGTTCACTAACTTTCCTAATCTCAATTTGGCAAGTCCACTGACTTGACTTTCCATAGTCATGTTGTTAGGAAGAGCTATCTTTTCTCATGCATGTCCTTGGTGTGTGCTTGCATATACCCATACTTAGTACAAGTATGTACTAACCCTATACAACTCTACAATTTTAGGTGCAGGTGCAGGTGGACGCTAGAGCGTGCAGGTTGACGTTGTAGCTATCCGGACGTGGAGCTTTCATCCGGACTTGGTAGGCCCTCATGCTTTCGAGGATGTCTACCGTTAATATCTAGCTTAGATATAGGCTTTAGATAGTGGAGCATGTTTCACTAGTGTTTCTTTCTGTTTTTATTTCAAACACTGTATTGGTGCCATTTTGGCAATTATACATTTATTACAGTATTACACTATTTATTTCATTTGATCATCTCTATATTAGATGGTTGATTTGTGAACGCCCATGATGTTAAGTTTAAACTGTTTAGCAAGAAATAAGAAAACAAAAAGTTCATATTTTCCGCTAAAATTAACCTAGATGAAGTAAGAATGATGTAAGTAGGCTTGTATGCGACCTCTGAGAGGTCAACGACACCGGTCTCGTCTGGGGTCTAGATTCCGGTCGTGACAAAGTTGGTATCAGAGCACTAGGTTAAGTTCCGAGAATAATGAGTTCACATCAACCACATTGAGTAGTTTCTAATTCAGGGTAGTGAAGTGCACCACTATCCTGAATTAGAGACTGTATAATGCGTAGGAAAATTTCCCTTCTTCTGATCTTATCGTGATTTTCCTAATGTTTGATTTCTTGGTGTTATGAGCGTGTCTAACATCAATTCTTATTGTTGTCAAAGAATGAATAATCAGAGGAACGTTGGTCAGAGAAGAGGAGGAGCAGCTGCTAGAAACAATCAGGTTCCACCCATGGCTCCAGCTGAAGGAGTGGATATGCCAGTTAACCCAGCTGTTTTGACTGATGCTGAGGTAAGGGAATCTCTAGTCCAGATGGCACAGGCCATTACTATGCAGGCCCAGGTTATGATTGCCCAGGTCAACCGGCAGGATGTTTAGAGGGAGAACCCACCGGTTCGTAGTATGGCTGAGAGACTTCACGAGGATGAATACTCCTATTTTCACAGGGTCCAAGACTTCAGAGGATCCCCAGGAGTTTGTGGATGAAGTGCATATGATTTTGGTGGCTATGGGGGCCACAGATACTGAGAAGGCTGAGCTGGCTTCCTATCAGCTCAAGGATGTTGCACAGACTTGGTGCAAGATAGGGCAGGATAGCCGAGCGTTGGGCGGAGTTCCAGTCACTTAGGAGCTGTTTAAGATAGCCTTTTTGGAGAGATTCTTTCCCAGAGAGATGAGGGAAGCCAAGGTTGAGGAGTTTATCAACCTTAAGCAGGGATCTATGACAGTTAGGGAGTATTCCCTGAAGTTTGTTAAACTATCCAGGTATGCTATTTTCCTTAGTATTTATAAGCAAGGATGAGATGAGTACTGAAGTTTGTTAAATTATCCAGGTATGCTACTTCCCTTGTGTCTAACAGCAGGGATGAGATGAGCAGGTTCCTCACAGGAATCAATGGAGATATGGAGGAGTAGTGTTGGTCTGCGATGCTCCATGATAATATGGACCTCTCCAGGTTGATGGTGCATGTCCAGCAGGTAGAGGACAACCATAAAAAGAGGGGTATTCGTGATGCTAGGAGGCCTAAGCCTCAAGATCAGGCAGGTCCCAGCCATGGAGGCCACAGAAACAATTTTGGCGTCCGTGAGCAGCCCAGGTTCAAGAAGGGGCAACAGAGTTCTGGGAACTCTAATTTTCAGAGGAGTTCAACACCTAGGGGAGGCAGACCTGAGCCCAAGAAGGGCAATGGAGGTGAGATGCAGCGTCCCAAAAAGAATTGTGCTAAGTGTGTTCGTGCTCACAGTGGAGAGTGCAGACAGGGCACTAATGCCTGCTTCGGTTGCAGTAAGAGTGGGCACATGGTTAGAGACTTCCCACAGAACAGAGGTCAGGCTGGGTAATGCTCAGCCTAGGCCTAAACCCACAGGGTGCAGCAGCAGCCGAGCCTCATAAGAAGATTAGGTTCTATGCCCTGAAGGGCAGAGAGGAGCAGGAGAAGTCCGCTGATGTGGTCACAGGTATGCTGCAAGTATTCTCAACTTCTGTTTATGCTTTACTTGATACAGGGTCTACTCTTTCCTTTGTAACTCCTTTACTTGCTCTCACTTTTGAGATATTGCCTGAAGCTCTGCATGATCCTATTGTGGTTAGTACACCTTTAGGAGAAAATGTAAGAACTGATAGAGTATACAAGGATTGCCCAATAGTTGTAAGTGGTAAGACTATGTGTGCAGACTTGGTTGAGTTACCCATGCATAATTTTGATGTTATTCTTGGCATGGACTGGCTTCACAATTGTTATGCTTGTTTGGACTGTCGTAGTAGAGTGGTGAGATTTCGTTTCCCTGATGAAGAGGAGCTAGTCTGGGAGGGGTACAACTCAAGTTGTCCTAACCTCTTGATTTCGAACCTTATGGCCAATAAAATGGTGTCCAAGGGGTTATTGTGTCATCTTATGAGTGTTAATGATTTAGATCATGACATTCCTTCCATAGACTCAGTGCCTGTAGTGAATGAGTTCCTAGATGTATTTCCTGATGATTTACCTGGAGTCCCTCCCCCTTGAGAGTGATTTTGGTATCGACTTAGAACCCGATACTAAACCAATTTCAATTCCTCCTTACAGAATGGCTCCAGCTGAACTCAAAGAGTTGAAGCTGCAGTTAAAAGATCTCACTGATAAGGGTTTGATTCAGCCGAGCATATCCCCTTGGGGCGCTCCAGTGTTGTTTGTGAAAAAAAAGGATGGAACCCTTAGGATGTGTATCGATTATCGGCAGCTCAATAAAGTCACAATAAAGTATAAGTATCCACTTCCCAGAATAGATGATTTGTTCGATCAGCTCCAAGGGTCTAGTTTCTTCTCTAAGATTGATCTTCCTTCAGGGTATCATCATCTTAGGGTTAGGGATGGAGATATCCCAAAGACAGCCTTTCGTACCCGTTATGGTCATTATGAGTTCTTAGTTATGTCATTTGGTCTCACGAATGCACCTGCTGCATTTATGGACCTCATGAACCGAGTCTTGCGTGAATACCTTGACTCTTTCGTCATAGTATTCATTGATGACATTCTCATCTACTCTAGGACCAAGGAAGAGCATGAACAGCATTTGAGACTAACCTTGCAGGTACTTAGACAACATCAGATGTATGCCAAATTTAGCAAGTTTGAATTTTGGCTTAGATCAGTGACCTTCCTGGGTCATATTGTGTCCGATCAGGGCGTGGAGGTGGATCCCAGGAAGACTGAGGCTGTGAAGAACTGGCCAAATCCTCTTACTCCCACTAACATCCATAGCTTTTTGGGATTGGCTGATTACTACCGCAGGTTCATGGAGGGCTTTTCTTCCATTGCTGCCCCATTGACAGCTTTGACTAAGAAGAAAGCCAAGTTTGAATGGACGGAGACTTGTGAGAGGAGTTTTCTGGAGCTCAAGGACAGACTCACTTCAGCCCAGGTGCTTACTTTGGCTAAGTATGGTGAGAATTACACTATTTATTGTGATGTATCTAGGGTTGGTTTGGGTTGTGTTCTTATGCAGGTTGGTAAGATGATAGCTTATGCGTCCAGACAACTCAAGGTTCATGAGAAGAATTATCCCACTCATGACCTGGATTTGGCAGCTGTGGTGTTTGCACTGAAGCTGTGTAGGCACTACTTGTATGGAGGGCATGTGGATGTATTCACAGACCACAAGAGTCTCCAGTATGTGTTCACACAGAGAGAGTTGAATATACGTCAACGGAGATGGTTGGAGTTGTTGAAGGATTATGACATGAATGTTCACTACCATCCAGGTAAGGCTAACGTTGTAGCTGATGCTTTGAGCAGGATGAGCATGGGAAGTACAGCCCACTTTGAGGATGAGAAGAAGGAGTTGGTGAAAGATGTACACAGACTAGCCAGACTGGGTGTGCGATTGGTTGACTCTACTAGTGGGGGTGTTTCAGTTCATCCTAGTTCTGAATCATCCTTGGTAGTTGAAGTCAAGAAGGGTCAGCATCTAGATCCTGTGTTGATGGAGCTGAAGGACTCAGTGTTGATAAAGATGAATTAGTCATTCGCTTTGGGAGGTGATGGCATACTTAGGTATCAGGACAGGCTGTGTGTACTAGATGTGGATGATTTGCAGACTAGGATTGTTGCAGAGGCCCATGGTTCCAGATATTCCATACATCCAGGTTCCACCAAGATGTATCATGATCTTAAGCAGATTTATTGGTGGGATGGCATGAAAAAGGACATTGCAGAATATGTGGCCAAGTGTCCTAATTGTCAGCAGGTTAAGGGAGAGCATCTTAATCCTGGCGGTCTGACTCATATTATTGAGGTTCCGACTTGGAAGTGGGAGGCCATTAATATGGACTTCGTGGTTGGTCTTCCGAGGACTAGGAGGCAGCAGACTCCATATGGGTTATTGTGGACAGATTGACTAAATCTGCCCACTTTATCCCTGTGAAGTCTACTTACAGAGCCGAGGATTATGCGAGACTCTATATTGATGAGATTGAGAGATGGCATGGGATTCCTTTCTCTATTATTTCAGATAGAGGAGCTCAGTTTACTTCACATTTCTGGAGAGCTTTCCAGAAGAGCTTGGGCACGCAGGTAAAGCTTAGTACCGCCTTTCATCCTCAGGCTGATGGGCAGGCAGAGCGCACCATTCAGACATTGGCGGACATGTTGAGAGCGTGTGTGATTGACTTCAGAGGTAGCTGGGATGACCATCTGTTATTGATAGAGTTCTCATATAATAATAGCTATTACTCCAGCATTGGGATGTCACCGTTTGTGGCACTGTATGGTAGGAGGTGTAGATCTCCAGTTGGGTGGTTTGAGGTTGGAGAGTAATCCATTTTGGGTCAAGAGATCATTCATGAGTCCTTAGAAAAGGTCAGAGTGATTAGGAACAGGTTGGCTACTGCTTACAGTCGGCAGAAGTCATATGCAGATAACAGAAAACGGCCCTTAGAGTTTGATGTTGGTGACCAGGTCTATCTGAAGATATCACCTATGAAGGGGGTGATGAGGTTTGGCAGGAAGGAGAAGTTGAGTCCGAGGTATGTTGGGCTATACGAGATCCTACAGCGTGTGGGTGAGGTGGCCTATGAGTTGGCATTGCCTGCGGAGCTAGCTTCTGTCCGTCCAGTCTTTCATGTATCCATGGTAAAGAAGTGCCTAGGTGATCCAACATCGATTCTACCTGTGGAAGGTTTGGGGGTCGAGGAAGACTTGTCCTATGAGGAGGTACCTGTTGAGATCTTAGACAGACAGATCAAGCGGCTGAGGAACAAGGAGACTGCCACAGTGAAGGTATTGTGGAGAAATCATCTTGTTGAGGGTGCTACATGGGAGGCTGAGGCCGACATGAGATTCCGCTACCCTCATCTTTTCAGCTCTTGAGGTTAGACTTCCTACCCTTAAGTCTATGTTTCCTTATCTCTCCATATTTTGTTGCTATTGCTTGACTGTGCATAGTGATTATGTTATGATCTGACTGGCATTACGATATATAGTGGTAGCGTCATTCGGGGACGAATATTCCTAAGGGGGGGATAATGTAACAACCCAAAAAATGAATAAGATAAGAAATGCTTAAGGTGTCAAGAATGCTTGCGATTAGATCAAGGTTCACACGGATTGATGCGCGTAGAACCAGACCTTAGAAACCTTACTACGGCCAAGCCAACTAACTTGGGGAGTTAGTTGAGCTTGGAAAGGTTGGAACCAACCATGCAGGGCTCTCGAAAATGAAGATTTAATCGAATGAGTCTTTACCGGACTTAAAAAGAGAAAATCTTAAGTTTTGAGGGTCCATGGGTAAAATGGTCTTTTCCAGGCCAAGGATAATATCGTAATTACGCTAAGGAATTAATTAATTAATTAATTAATTAAATTAAAGAACCGGTTCAGGTTGGGTCGACCCGAAATGACCCATTTTCGCGAAACGCTGTCACCCGAGTTCGAGCCCCAATGGAAGCAACAAATTGGTGATTTAATTATTGTTTAAAATCTATTTTTTTTGTAAGGTCAAAATGGTCCTTTCACGTATAATTAATTAAATCAGAGTTTAAGTATTAAGGAGAGTCCTAAATTGACTAAGTCATTATCTAAGCCTAAACCACTTCACACGTTTCACTCTATCACGTCTATCACATTTTCATGTTCAAACTCTCTTGTTTCTCTCTGCCAAATAACGTTGAAGAACAGAAAATATAACAAAAGTTCTTCACACTTGAAGAACTCACAAAAAATTCCAAGAAAACAAGCTAATCAAAAACGTTAAGGCAAGGGGAGATTTTCGTCGAGTTGGTGGTGAAACTTTCGGTGAGTTGGACGTGGTTTTGGAGAAAGGTTTGGGCAGCAACTTCAATGTTTGAGCAATCAAATAAGGTATGGGTTTCTTCTCTCTTGGTCCCTTTCTCAAGAGACCCCTTAAGGCTTAATTATTCAGTCCGAAAACTAGGGTTGTTTCCCCGTTGCATGTCCCTGTCACTAGCTCCCAATAATTCGTAGGTTGGGTATGTTTACTGGTAGATTTAGGTATGTGTGCTGTTTTTGTGCTGAATGTGAATATGTTTATGTACGTGAAATCATGAAAATAACAATCAATGTGTGTTAGAAATTATGTGCCAGTGTGTGCAAGTATGTGATCGTGACAAGGGTCTCGGCTTTGATGCTCAAATTTGATAATGTTGTGGTTGTTATTATACGTACATAAATCCATGAAAATCGTGATGTTCATTAAAGGAAATGTTGCTGATTGAGTAACAATCTTGTAGCCAATTGAACCTATGAAAGATGCACCTAAAAATGTGTTTAAAGGGTCTATAAACGTACCCTATGAATCAAGCAAAAATGTCAATGAATATGAGCTGAAAAATGGCTAGAATTTCCAGCATCTTGTAAGTTTAATTAGGTAAAATGTTGATGAACAAAATCTGTAAATTTAAGTAAAAGTTAAAGGGATGAGGTCACTAGGATTCGAACCCGTGACCTCACCCTAGTGACAACTGTAATTCGCGAAAAAAGAAAAGAAAAAGGGGGCTGGGGGAATCGAAATCGGGCCTACTGGTTGAGGAAGAAGAGAACAAGAATTAAATAAATAAATGAGAGGAGTGGGGATCGAACCCACGACCTCTATGCTGCGAATGAGAGAAGAAAAATTAAAAAAAGGAAAATGTGAGGCGTGGGAATCGAACCCACAACCACAAGGCTGGAAAGGAGAAGGCGAAATAATTAAGAAAAATAAAGTGAGGCTGTGGGGGCTCGATCCCACAACCTGACTGCCAAAACGCCTAGCCTAATGGATTTTAATTAAAAATAAAATAGGAGGCTAAAATTAAAAATAAGGAGGCTGTGTGGGTTCGAACCCACAACCTCCCAATTTCCCAGTGAAATAAGGAGCAAAATAAAAGAGGCTGTGGGGTTTTTATCCCAAAACCTCTTGGTTTAGGCGAAAAGGGTCAATAAGAGTTTAAGTGAAAAATAAAAGGGGTTGTGGGGGTTCGATCCCACAACCCTTCGGCCAAATTAAGAGGAATACCAAGGAGAAAATTAAAGATAGAATGTTGATGTTGGGGTTCGATCTAGAGTCCCAATGTCATGAAAACTAAAAATAAAATCAATGAAAAATGTAAATGTTGTCCAAGTGATTCGAACTTGGGTTCCCTTGCCCAATTTTACGTATTGATACATAAGTCATACGTGAATTAAATGTTCGAGAATAATGCCACCTACTTAGATTGAAATCAAGATCTTGGCACATATACAAGATACATAAGTCTTGTACTACATAATCTTAGGAATGTATGATTCACTTAACGAACTATGAATGAAGCCACATGGCTTGTATGTATAGACCCATAAGTCTAGCATACGTTTAAAAATAAGTGAACCTAAGATGTATGTAATGAAATGAAGTAACCCTATAATGGGTTAAGTACGAGTGTGAACCAGTGTGAACCACACTAAATGGCCAAGTGCATTGGCATACGATGAAACGATTATTATGTAATGAAATGATGAAAACCTAGAATGGTTAAGTAAGAGTATGAAACACACAGGTGGCCAAGTATATTGGTATATGATGAAATGAACATTCACGTAAAAATGGAGTGAGTAATTATGAAGAGCAAATGTGCTAATAATAATGAATGTGGTGACAACATGATATGAGGCTAATGCAAATAATGAGAGTAATCTCAAATGAGCCTAAGTAAATGTTACCAAAACGTACTCACCTATGAGAGTGTAAGATAATGAAGACACCAGTCTCTATGAACACTCTAATGAAAGTATTGAGATTAACACACTTAATACTAATGATGAGATGAGAAATCATCTAATGAGCTATGATGTCCTCATACTAGAAGCCAGCTTCCATGACGTATGAGTTGAATGTAATGGAACTTTATAGGGAGCACCGATAGACTAGCTATGAGCGGTGATGCCTTCTTTCGGGAAGGGCGGAGGTTCACGTAACTCTCATGAGATGAGACCGTCCGGCTTGCCGGGTATGGGTCTCCTTATATCTCCTGGTCTTCGAACCTATACTACCAATAAAGGGATCTGGCGGGGTTAAATTCCCATGTACGCTAGCATGTTTTGGGTCAATTTGGCCGGTGATTCCACCTTTTTTCGGTGTGGGGGAGACACTGGATTTCATGATGCTCACATGATCTACGTCGATTAAAGTTAAAGTTCCCAATGAATGAATGAGGCCAGCCTCAAATGAAGCACATAATGAAATGAACGATACCAAAGGTATTAGGATAGGATAATCAAGAGGTGATCTAGATTCAAGTAATGACACTAGGTTATTCTTGATCATTGCACAACAAACCCGATGAAAGTCTTAAACTACACCCTAGGTATAGCTGGTATTCACACTGGACTATGAATGAAATGAAATGAAGTACGTATGAATGAATGAAGCAGACTCTGTGTTTGCTAATGAAGACTCCCTAGTTGAGGTCCCATATGTTGAGCCCACATTTTGGAAAGTCTTAATGTCAAGTCCATGATTCCAAGGTCTGATGGCATATGAATGGATGTTATAAAAGATGTTATGTACTGTATGCTATGTGATATGTGCTATGTGGATGATGTTATTTGCTGTGTGCAATATGATAATTATGATGATGCATGTTACTCTCATGGCACGACTTTCCTAATCCAAATTTGGAAAGCTCACTGACTTTCCTAATCCAAATTTGGAAAGTTCACTAACTTTCCTAATCTCAATTTCACTGACTTGACTTTCCATAATTATGTTGTTAGGAAGAGCTATCTTTTCTCATGCATGTCCTTGGTGTGTGCTTGCATATACCCATACTTAGTACAAGTGTGTACTAACCCTATACAACTCTACAATTTTAGGTGCAGGCACAGGTGGACGCTAGAGCGTGCAGGTTGACGTTGCAGCTATCCGAACGTGGAGCTTTCATCCGGACTTGGTAGGCCCTCATGCTTTCGAGGATGTCTACCGTTACTATATAGCTTAGATATAGGCGTTAGCTAGTGGAGCATGTTCCACTAGTGTTTCTTTTTGTTTTTATTTCAGACACTGTATTGGTGCCATTTTGGCAATTATACATTTATTACAGTATTGCACTGTTTCTTTCATTTGATTATCTCTATATTAGATGGTTGATTTTTGAACGCTCATGATGTTAAGTTTAAACTGTTTAGCATGAAATATGAAAACAAAAAGTTCAAATTTTCTGCTAAAATTAACCTAGATGAAGTAAGAATGACGTAAGTAGGCTTGTCTGCGACCTCTGAGAGGTCAATGACGCCGGTCTCGTCTGGGGTCTAGATTCCGGTTGTGACACCTTTTATGGTCCAAAACACAACCCTTTTTTGGACTTTAAGGTGTAAGATCTCAGCTTACAATGCAGATTTTAAGATGTAAAACTGCTACTTTAAAATAACCCAGCTATGCAGATTTTTCTAAGTGTGAAAAATGCAGACTTAACATGCTCTGCCAAGTAGATTTTAGCAGAAAAGGTGCAAATATTAACTTGGAAAATGCAGGTTTTGAGACGTAAAACATACAACTTTAACAACCCAACAAGATATTTTTTTTCCGTAAAAAATTCAGTCTTTTCCTTAGTTTTCGAACACCATTTTTTAGGATCTAAAAGAATAGTTTTTTGAAACCAATCACTATATTTTGATAGTTCAAAAGTTGTAGTAGTTTGAGTCTAAAAGTTCTTGAAAACACTACTTTCAAAAGGAAGAAGAAATGTTATTCTAAAAGAACCAAAATATTCAATAGTTATACTTACTCAATACTCACTTAGATCCTTAAGTTAAAGGAAAGCTTATCATTTAAAAGCTCCCAAATAAATTTAAAACTAGTTTAAATACTAAGATATTTACCCTTTAGAAATACTTATTTTTTAGAAAACAAGTAAGAAATAGACTCATATATCTAAAAATATAATAAATATAACTATAGAAGAAGTCCCAATAGGTAGACCCATTTTATATTTTTGATATCACCCCTTTATGAAATATATTTGCTATTTTTTTAATCAGATATTATTTAAAGCTTTTTAATTTCTTAACATGTTATTTCAAGATTTTAGAAATGCCAACATGTTCAAAATACAAGGTATATACATATATATGTCATACGCCGGAAGGTACAATTGTTTTTACTTTTCTCTATACGTAACTTATTATTTAGTTACACTTCATATTTTTTTTCTCATATCTATTATCGCTTTTAGAAATGTTACTTATTTTTTTTATAATTTATAAATCTCTATACTTTAATATACACATCATTTTACTACATATTTACACCCGTCTACTATCTAATTTAATTTATTTTCCTTTCACGACTTAATTCTATATATAAATAAAATGACAAATTTTCATATCATCTAAACTCAACATTTATTTTGGATACATTTATATAGGACACCTCTATATTTTTCAACATATAAAATTATCATACATTTTTTATTTATTTCTTTTTTTTTACAGTGTGATAAGCATACTAATATTAATTTTCTATAATTGACATATATATGACGTACCTTATGTTTTACTATTTTTCCTAAAACAAATAAAATTTACTCACCACTGATTTTAAAGAAAATAAATAAATAAGTTTTTCTAATTATATTTTCCTAAATTGAGTTTAAGGACTATCTTCGGATAGGCTCTGACCAATGTTTAATACCTTTCCCTCGGGTAACCAAAATCCTTACTCAGAATCTCACTGGTTTCACAAATCTTAATAGAGTTTACATTTACATTTAAAAAAAATAGTTTTCCTAATATTTTCCTTAAAATTTTGGTGGCGACTCCAGCACAAAACATTTTTCCAAAAAATCAGAGTGTCAGCCATATTATGTTGTGAACTGTTTCGACCTGGTTCGAAATAGGGTGCGACAGAGTTGAAAATTTTTTCCAGTAGGGTCAAAAACCATTTGCATTCAATATTGAGCCCAAGATCAAACATCCAAAACACAACATCATAACACAAAAAACGTATATATACAAAAAATATAATACCAAGAGGTATGTATGAAAATACCTCACCCACCACAAATAAAAAAAACAGTTGTCCTAAAAAACAACTAAAACGAAAAAGTCAATAAAAATGACAAAGAAAGAGGTAAAAAAGTCATGTCTACACAGTTGCTCCATCTGTCGAGGCATTAGTGCCCGATATCATATTAGCAGCACTCGATCCAGTAATGTTGGAGTCTTCTAATGAAATGTGCACAACTGAATCTACCGTGGACTCCTCACTCTTTATGAGGTCCTCATAAGTAGCCTCCGCATCATCTCCAAGCTGCTCCTCATCGGTCTCTGATGTACCGTAGTTTCACGGTGCTTTTAATGCTTTTTGGCTTAAGAGTTGTGTGTGTCAAGAGCCTTTTTGTAGTAGTTTTAACATGTTTTTATGTTTTTTTGCAGGAAAGATCTCCAGAATAATGCACACAATGCAAGTGGAAAATAGTGCAGAAAAACGACCTACGAAGGCCATCGATGGCCCGTCGTTTAATCGACGGTCCATAGGTGGTGACCGTCAATTGCAGTTCAGACTGATGGAGAAACTCGAGGAAATATGACCAAGTATGGAACTATGGAATTGATCGATGGTCCATCGGTTGATTGACGGACCATACTGGGAGACCGTTGATTTGATTAGAGATAGTTCCAGTACCCGAAGTTGGAGAAATTCTAAGGATGGAGCGACAGAGGGCATCGATGGACCGTTATGTTGGTCTGTCAATTGATTCAGAGAAGGTGCCATATGAAGGAGAGAAAAATATTCTAAGTCTGGACTGATAGAGGAAGTGGACGGATCGTCATTCCATTGAAGGTCCGTCAGTAGGGGTCATCGATCAATGCCATATTTTGGACAAACTTTCCTTATTTCAATTCCTTTTAATTTAGACAATGTTTTCTATAAACAGGGATTAAAACCTCGTCTTTGGGGTTAGACATTGTTAGTATTGTTCTTGTTTTGTTTGGACATTGGTTTTTGCAAACTTTGGCAATAATTCAATTTTTGGATTTGGTTTGAAGATTTATCTTGCAATTTAAAGTTGATTTCCTGGGTTTATTCTTATTGTTGAAGTAGGTTCATGATTTCTCCCTTAAAAATTATGAATTGTGATCTCGTTTGCATGGGTAACTAAATCCACAACTAGGGTTTTGGGAACCATGGGTAATAAACAAAGTAAACCTAGCAAATAAGCAATTCTCAAATAGGTTGTTACATGTATTGATAATGCTTTCGCTTAAAAGTCTTTTTAACGGTGGCCAACGTTAGAACTTATCTTGTTTCTACTTGCCCGACCTAGGAAGTAGTAATAAGAAAATAATTATCAACATAGATTTAGTGGGATACTATCTAATAGGCTAGTGTCGATAGTGCCCATCGACGTGATGTTTGCAGAACTGAATACGTTCCTCCGGGTGCCACAACCCCAACACCAGCTGCACGAGTCACTAGGGTCATCTCTCAAAAGGTGGTTCCCGGCATAGTCACTACCTCCTAGTCTGATGAGGAGCACAAACTGACCGACTCACCTTCTAGGGCTGCCTCTAGCTCTCAAGGAGCATCATGCTCCGACTCTGTTTCCACATTAGGGTCGGCCCAATATTCTAGGTCAAATGCGGCCACTGCCTCAGGTTCTGCCTCACAGGGAGACACTCGGTCAGAGAGTCACAACCACCAAGCTTCATCTGATGAGGCTGATAGCTCAGAGACTGCTCCTGCACCCCGCACAAATGACCCTGCACCTGTAGTTGAGGAGCCCAACCGGTGGTGTGTCGATGGTTAGTACCTAGTGGACAGAGATGCAAAAATGTTGAATGAAAAGGGGGTGATGACCCAGTTGGTGATTATCGAGCGTCGAGTTCTTATGGGAAGTCTGCACACCGTCCCCGAGGCGTATAAATTGTTCAACCTGCATAAATTCGAGTGGATGGCTCGGAGTTTGGGTTACTATAACGAGGAGGTAGTCAGGGATTTCTACGCTTCCTATGTGGATACTCTTAGAGGCTCCATAGATAGGCGGGCTAGACCTGCCAAACAGGACCCACTCACCTCTGTACTAGTCCGGGGCTGCAAGGTTGATATTTCTGTGGCCACCATCCACCGTTTTCTATATGGCCCCACCACTAGAACTTAATGGGCTCTTAGTACGCCAGAATTCTACTACAGATGGGAGACGGTGATGAGTAGCGCATTTCAGAGAACTGCCAAATGAAAGGAGTCAACTAAGAGATGGCTTGCTCAAAATTTGGCAGTTGATGGGGAGAGGGCTGACTGTGTGTTAGATCCCCGAGGTATAATCAATAAGGCGTCCCTCATTTTTGTGGCAAAGTTTTTCTGGTTGCTGGTCCGTCATCGACTATCGCCGACAAATAATGATAATGTCCTTACCTGGGATAGGGAAGTGTTGGTAGCAGCCATGGTAGCGGGGTTGGAGATAGAATATGTTCGGGTGCTTATATTAGTGATACATGAGAGGGATTTCAATACCTCCACTACTTACCCCTTTGCTTGTTTCATCTTCCAGCTTTGTAGGGAGGAGAGTACTTATTTGGTATTGTGACACACTATGTCACCCGGCGGGGACAGTCGATATAGGTCTCATCAGGGATGAGGCCAATGTAGCGGCGCCACGGAGAGAGCCTAGGATTGAGGTCCCCCCATTGAGCGATAATTTGGTGGAGACGGTGGAGTTAGCCCAAGGGGATGATCCTGCTACATCTGAGCCTGATAACACCACCCCGGCTGACTCCACTCATGCTGCCATCTGGGCCCCTAGCTCATCCCGATCTACACCGCCATCTGCAGCACTGGTTCCTTTAGCACGGGTACAGAAGTTGGAGGCACAGATGGCCACCCTACTCCACCACATGAAGCCTTGGATGCAGAAATCCATCGCTGAGGCTGAGGACATGATTGAGAAGAGGGTAGCCCAGCAGACTAAGCAGAAAATTCATGCGATCCATCAACGCCTAGACGCCTTCGAGCTTCGTGTGGTAGCCCGCCCAGCCCTCATGATAGACCTCACTACTCTTTAGGAGGCAGTTTCTAGTTTGCGTTCTGATGTAGATTCCATTATGGAGATGAGAGGGACGGAGCCGGAGAGTGTTCCCATCGAGCTCGCAGAGGATACACTGCTTGATACTTTATTCAAGCCTTCTACGGAGCCGCATCCTAATCGACATGGACGTGCCAAAAGCCACCATTCTAGCCGCACTACTGATGTAGGATATGATGCCTATGCGAGGAAGAAAGAGATAACAGACCTCGAGGCTGCTAGGAGGGCTTCATTAGCAGATGAGGAGGACCGCCAAATTGGGGCACGAGAGATGGCTGCGGGGGTGTCTAGTTCCATATCGGTGATCGGTGAGAGGAGCACCAATGATGGTGTGAAGATTGATGTGAGAACCACTGAACGTGACCCAAGTACTGCTGTTGTGGGTTTCGGGAAACAGGACCCTCCCTTTTGTTGAGAGATCGTCAGCGCTATGCGCCTCAGGTTTGCTTCAACTACCACCCTGTACTTATATATATTTTTTACGCATTAGGGACAATGACATGTTATTTTTGTTGGGGTGGGGTAAATGGAAAGTGAGTGTTAGGGTAATGTCTGAGTAGACCAATTCACAATCCTCTCTTGGGATTTTCTTGTATGTGTTCTTTTTCCACAAAAGAGAGGTTGATTTTCTGTTGAACCGACATGTCGTTATTTGTAGAAAGTATAAAAACATGAGAGATGAAGCATGATGGCTGAAATTAAATGATATCCTATCATAGAAAGTGCTTGCATGAATAGGTGAAAATGAGTTGAATGTGTTGGCTCTAAGCATGACATAGATAGGCACCCGCTGCATGAACCTCAACTAACATCTAAACTGGGAAATGTGACAATCTGATAATGTAATGAGGTTTCAGGAGAGTGAGAGGAGTTTGGAGTATTCAACTGTTGGTACTTAGCTAGAACTTGCCCGGTTAGTCCTGCAAAGGGAATCTGCATTAGAAGACTAGGAAAGGATCATAGGCCCTTGTTCGAATTAGCAAACATCTAACTAAGACTAAAATGAAGTTAACCAAATGAATGTTTTATCCCTTTTGATCCAAATCTGTTGAGCCTGTAATAGACCTATATTTTTTATGATCAACTCACCTTCCCAGGGTTTAATGTTTTGGCCCCCGTTCCTCCTTGGACATGTGCACCTCTACTTAGGCAAAAAGCCTAAGTTGAGGGTGGCTAATGTAGAAAATTACCTCGTCTTGGCCCTGACCCAACCTCGGGTATTGTGTACCTCAACTCATGGAAAATCCATGAGTTGAGGGTGGCTATTATGAGTGAGAACCCGAAAATGGGTATGAAAAGAGTTGAATGTTGAAAAGAAAAGAGAGAGTGAGTGAAAGATGTAACTCGGTGACATTATCAATTGAATGAAAAGTAAAATACAAGTAAAAGAAAAGAAAGAAAAGAGTTTGGAAAGAAAAAGTTGGACAAAAAGAAGTAAGAGTCATATACAAAACAAAGGAGCAAGGCAAAGATGAAAAAAAAAAGTAGGGCATAAAAGACAATGAAAAGAGCTAGGAAGCTTATCAATAATGTCAAAGAGGTCAAAACGTCACTGAAATGTACCCATATGTACCTTACCTAACCTTGAACCTACTTAAAAGCCAAGAAAGTCCTACCGTGATCCAAGAGTCTAATGTGGTGAACTTAAACAGTGAAAATAAGGGCAAGCCTATGGCGACAAGTACGAGCTATGTATGAACTTATTTTTGAGCGTGAGTGTTGAATAAATATCCTTGTACCAAAACATAAAACCACTGTGCGAAAAATGAAGATTTCTTTTGAAGTGAGGGCACTAGTTGCAATGTAGGAAAGTTGGTACCTTGGTGAGAGGTAAAACAGTAGAAGTGTCTGTGCATGGTGAGTTTGTGTCATGGTGTGATCCACATGAGTTAGATTGTCAAACCTTAGAGCGTGAGCATGCACTAAATCAAAGAAAGAGTCGGAATTGATAGCCATGTGATTGAAAAATATTAAAAAGAATATACTTTTTTATAAGTGTGGTTTTGAGTCATTGTGCGTCCCTTGAGGACAAACAACGAATTTAAGTTGAGGGTGTTGATGTACCGTAGTTTTACGGTGCTTTCAATGTTTTTTGGATTAAGAGTTGTGTGTGTCTAGAGCCTTGTTGTAGTAGTTTTAAAATGCTTTTATTTTTGTTTTGCAGGAAAGATTTCCAGAATAAAAATCGCACAAGGCAGGTGGAAAATAGTATAGAAAGATGACCTACGAAGGCCATCGATGACCCATTGTTTAATCGACGCTCCATAGGTGGTGACCGTCGATTGCAGTTCAGACTGATGGATAAACTCGGGGAAATCTAACCAAGTGTGGAACTACAGAAGGGACCATAATTGCATACCGTTGATTTGATCAGAGATAGTTCCAGTACCCGAAGTTGGAGAAATTCTAAGGAAGGAGCGGCGAAGGGCATTTATGGACCGTAGGTTCATCGATGGACCGTGATGTTGGTCCGTCAAATGATTCAGAGAAGGTGCCATATGAAGGAGATAAAAATATTCTAACTGTGGACTGACGGAGTCAATCTACGGACCGTCGTTCCATCGACGGTTTGTCAGTAGGGGTCGTCGATCAATGCCGCGGTTTTGGACAAACTTTCCTTATTTCAATTAATTTTAATTTAGGATAATGTTTTCTATAAATTGGGATTAAAACCTCATTTTTGGGGTTAGACATTGTTAGTATTGTTCTTGTTTTGTTTGGAGATTGGTTTTTGCAAACTTTGGTAATAATTTAATTTCCGGATTTGGTTTGAAGATTTATCTTGTAAATTCAAGTTGATAATCTGGGTTTATTTTCATTATTGAAGTAAGTTCATGATTTATTCCTAAAAAATATGAATTGTGGTCTTGCTTGCATGGATAACTAAATCCACAACTAGGGTTGTGGGAACCATGGGTAATTAACAAAGTAAACCTAGCAAATATGCAATTCTCAAATAGGTTCTTGCATGTATTGATAATTCTTTTGCATTTAACGGTGGCCAACGTTAGAACTCGTCTTGTTGCTAATTGCCGGACCAAGGAGGTAGTAATAGGAAAAAAATTATCAACATAGATTTAATGGGCTACTATCTAATAGGCTAGTGTCGATTGGTGCGAAGTAATAACTAAGTCATACATCGATTATGATGTCTAAAATGAAGTAAAGGTAAGGGTTAGTAGCTTATACATACATAGCCAGACCAAAGTACGGGGTGAAATTCTCTAGATGTCGGACCAAGGATTTAGAGATACATAACTTGTCACTTTACATGCAAAACACTAGGGAAGAATTGCTATTGCTAGGGATACGTCGTTATAACCTATGGGGAACACATATACCCTAGTTAGTCTCACAACTTGATAAAAACTCACATTTTACTTTTGTTTACTTGTTAACTTAGAAGTGTTTAAGAAACTTGTTTCACAACCCCCTATTTAATTACCTGTTTTCGAAAAAACCTTGGCTAAATAGACATAATTGTATATTGAAGTTATGTCTAAACCATTTTCCTCGTGGGATCGACCCCAACCTACTAGTTGGGTTCTTTACTTGATTACGACCAGTTATACTTCTTTAGGGAGGTGTAATTTGAGCGTATCAGTCTCAACCTCAAACTCGGAAGCAACTACCTCCTCAGCTTGAACCTTATCTCTAGTGGTAGCCGGAGGCACATCTAGATCAGCTAGCATATCGGGGATCTCTACAGTCCCAAAAATCATAGACATTTCTGTTGACTTCAGCTGGTCCACATCCTTCATCAACTCAACAGTTGCGGCCTTTAGAGACATCACCTCATCGATGGCCCCTTGGCCTATCTCACACACCACTATCTGTGCCAAAATGCATCAATAGTCACACTCAAGGGTGTCACAATAGCAACAAGGGCCCTCTCAATCAAGCTAGGAACTATGGCCTCAAGCCTTGAGGCACGCCGATCGGTAGAATAGGCTAGCTGCCCCATCCGTAGTATTGCAGCCTAAGTGAATAGAGGTTGGGAAGTAACAATACCAATTGCCTAGATCTAGGAGGCATCAGAGATGTAGCAAAACTAGGAGTCACAGAAGAAACAACACTATATATACTTGAAGCCCCAGGGGCTAGAGTAGGCAATACTGCCTATACAGGTAGTGTCTGAGTATTAACAATCAGAGAGGTGTACTCCAAGGTTTCCTTCTTCTTCTTAGCCTCATCTTTTAGGTACTCAGCCTCAATCTGCCGAATGCCGGTACAGGAGGTGGTAGGCAATTCCACATTATTTGTTTGCATTAAAGGGCACTCAAGATCGTCTGCACATCTTTGTAATCAGCACCAGGAAGGCAAGAGAAGTATGGCTCTAGTTGGCCCTCATGGCCATTTCTTGGAAATTTAGCATATCCAAATGCAGCCTTGTCCCATCAATTATCAACCATGGCAGGATGCTTTCGTATGGCAGAGAATGGACTCATTCTCGGATGGCATAATAGCACTGCTGATGAAGCCAAACTAGTACCTCACTGCTATATTGAGGTCCTTTTTTTCTATGGGTTCTCCGCCCTCGATCCAACTAGGAATGCCGTCAGATAATAGAGGAGACAATCATTTTTTCATATTCTCCAATGTTTTTGTCCTTATCAAGTATTGACAGTCATCATCAATATCTTTTGTACATCCCAGGACTACATTTATATTATCACTGTCACACTTTACTTTCCTCACCGGGACAA
The DNA here is from genome assembly GCA_016801875.1 of Solanum sitiens. Taxonomy (NCBI): domain Eukaryota; kingdom Viridiplantae; phylum Streptophyta; class Magnoliopsida; order Solanales; family Solanaceae; genus Solanum; species Solanum sitiens. Next base: position 226,440 of record JABWTJ010000628.1, read on the forward strand.
CCACATACTCCACCGACTTGAATTTAGTTGTTTGCTTCTTCCTTTGTTGCACTAGCGCTCAGTAAGTAGTGTAAAACTCCCGGACCCAATTGGGAATACAAGGTCCACGGGGTTATGTGAAGATCTGAAACTTGTGAGACTTTAAAGTGCGATAGATATTTGGTTACTGATTGGTCACACCATATAAAGACAACCTCTTCTCCTCGATGATGGTCCTCAATACCTCCATTTTCAATCTGTTCATAGATTAGGGAGCAGGACCCTGTGCAGGTGGTGCCAGGACCACAACCTGGTCTGGGACATAAAGAGGAGTATGGGTCTTAGGCACTCTGATCCTAGACGGACTATGCATCTTCTTGAATTTCAACTTATCTTGTCGGGACAACTGTAGTTCGTCATCCTCAGGCTTAGAAATGGATGCCTGAGAGTCCTAAGGCTAACCCCCACTCTCATAAGTTGTGAGGTGAGTGGAATAGATTCCATCACTATCGGAGCTGACCTCCAGTGTCGTAGGACAAGGTTCCTTTCCTTTCCCTTTGCACTTCCCACCTATGAGGAAGTTTGGTTGCCTTTGCCTTAGATGTAGGTGCATCCTCATTTATTATAATCCCATTTGTCCTCTTGCGGGGCGGCATGTCTCTACCTTCCACTTTTTGTCTAGCCATATCTGCAAAAACATCGTATAATGTGAGAAATACTTCAAGAAAATATGCAGAAAAATAGGTTCCAGAAAGACTCGCTGAACCGATCAATGAGTTATCAAATCACTTTGGCAATCCAGATCAGGCTCGCTGAAAGGATCGGCTTAAACAATTCCCAAAAAAATGGCTTGTTGGCGATGTGAAAGTCCTTTCAGTGAATTGTTGACACCATTCGGCGAGCACAAACAAGCCCACCAATAGTCATAGTGTATTTTAGGGGTTGGGGACACAGAAAGGGCAATCAAAAGACTTTTGACGAGTGCACTCTGTAAAATCAAGCATCTCGCTAAAAATTATAGAACCCAAACTCAACAATAGCATGCAATTAAAGGTGATAAAGGGGGATTTAACAAACACTCGAGTGGTTCGGTGATATACTGTGCGTTTACGGTATTTTTAATACATTTCACTTAAGAGTTGTGTGTTTAAGGCCATTTTGTATTGTTATTAATGTGTTTTGATCATGTTTGCTGGAAATAAGTTTGTACTTGGAATTTAGGAGACACAATTGAGAAAAGTACATAAAAGGGCATCTACGGACGTGACCTACGGACTGTAGGTTCTATCATGCCTCGTAGATTGTAAACGTAGATGGGAAGGCAATTCTTAGAGGATACTCCAAAAATTCTTGACTAAGTTTTGAACCACGGTCCAAATAACTGTCTAAAGCTTAACTTACGAGATGTCTTGCTGATCCGTCAAATGGTTTATAAATGGGGGTTTTAGTACTTGAGTTTGAAAAGTCTAATTATGGATTTACGTAGGAGGATCCACGGACCATAGATAAAACCACAACCCGTACCTTTGATCCATCAATCATGACAAAGAGGTTCAAATTTGAGAAGCTGAAAAATTGCCTAAGTACTAAACCACAAAAGGAATCTATGAATTTTAGGTCCGTCCACGGTTTGTAGATTAGTGTCTTAGAATAAAGCCGCGTACTGAATCTTTATTTCCTTATTTTGTTTCCTTTTTTAGTTAGAACTTGTTTTTCTTTATATAGTGTATGTAAACCTCCTTTTTGGGGGTTAGACCTTATTACTTTTGTTCTAGTTTTTGGCTTTGGAGATTAATTTGCAACTTTAGCAATTATTGATTTCCGAAGTTTGTTTGTAAGATTTTTTCATTGAAATTCAACTTAAGAATCTAGTTTTATTATATTCTTTATGTAAGTTTATGATATCTTCATCTAAAAATATGAATTGTGTTCTTGCTAGTATGAGCAACTAAATCCACAACTAGGGTTGTGGGAACCATGAGCGATTAATAATGTATGAATAGTAACTAAGCAATTTTTGAACCATGAGCGATTAATAATGTATGAATAGTAACTAAGCAATTTTTTAAATAGTGTTTTTGCATGCATTTATAATTATTTTGTCTAGAAGTGCTTTTAAGGATGGCTAACGTTAGAACTCGCCTTGTTTGTACTTGCCAGTTCAAGGAAATAATTAATAAGAAAAGAATTGTCAATATAGGTTTAGTGTGATACTATCTAATAGTCTAATTTCAATTGGTGGGAGGGTTAAAACTAAGCCGTACATTGATGTGATATATAATCTGAGGTAAATGTAAGGTTTATTAAATTATACACACGTAGGGGACCAAGGTGCGGGGTGAAATTTTCTTGTTACCGGACCAAGGAATTAGAGATACCTAATGTAACACTCCGAAAGTCCATGACCTAATATAGAGGCTCACATGATGAACTAGTCCTTGTAACAATGTTTTAAGACCTACACTAATGTATATAAAACATTTAGGAAGTTTTAGAGTCAAAACATCAAGGAACATCCATGACGTCCAGATACTAGTGAAATAGAGGTTAGTGTGCCTTGGCATGTTTCATGGTGTTTTAAGAGTCGGAATTTAATGAAAATTGGTAGAAAGCTGTTAAACATGTATTAGAGTTTGTTTAGGGTCGAAACATCCGGGTACGACTCCCAAAGGACCACCCTAAGGGTCCTTGAGGATGACCCTTCCAAAATGACCAAAAAGCTGTCAAATTGACAGTGGCCAAATGACGAACCAATCGACAAGCCGTCGATGGGTATACGGCCCGTCGATGGTGGTCGTTGTTCAAGACTTAATAATTTTTAAAAATTTCCCAAAAATAGACTCTCTGAACTCATCGACGCCTTGCTAGTATGGTGGAGTCGATGCATCTACGGTCTGTAGGTCGGGGTGTCGTCGTTTGGGTTGGGTTTTCAGTGTTAAGTTTTTTGTTAAGTCCCTTAATTATTTAGTTGTATAGTTGGTTAAATAAGGGTTAGGGAGTATTAATTAAGTTAGTGAAGGAACTATAAAAGGTCTAACCCTCATTAAACTAACCAACACACTTCATTTCCTAAATCCCAAATCCTCTTTCTTCTCTCTACTTTCTCTCTCCCCAAAGAACACCATTGATGACCAAGGTCAAAGGTATTTAGTGTTGCAAGAATTCAAATTTCTTTCCATCAATCTTCAAGGATTGTTAAGGTATGGAAGATCTTCACTCTTGGCACTTCTTTCCCCAAAAGGTTCTTCAAAATTGATTTCCAAAAGTTGATAAAAACATGGGTTTCTTTCTTAATCCGAAATTGATCTTTCAAATTGTATTTTTCTTGATTTATTTTGATTATTATGGATGTATTATGATTTATCATTGGTGAATTAGGGTAGTTCTTGATGTTAGACTTAGTTCTATGCAAGAGATGATGAATTGACCCTATTACCCTAGCCCTAGGTTATGAATTTATGTTGAATTAGTTAGAGATGATGCAATTGACCTAGTTCATGTGATGATTACTATTATATGATGTTATTAAGTCTATTAATGGATGAATATGGTAGGTTGATGGTAAGACCATGGAAGAAGTCTTGTGAAGGTGAATTGGTAAGACTTATGATCTTGAATCCTTACTTCAATTGTGATGGCTTATACTTGATGATGATGTTCAATTGGAGTATTACATGTGATTAGATTAGATAGGTGATGGTATGATGAATGTAATTGAAATGTCTTAATTATATGAATTGTGAGATTATGACTAAGGTACGATAATATAAGGTTGATTGTGAATTACTTATGTGCCTTAGTATGATATGATGATGATAATGTGTTAATCTCACATATGAGGGTTGTGTTGAAATGAAGTTCTCATGCAATACCTAATGAGATAATGATATGATATACAAGGGGTTAGTCTCCTATGGCCTATACTAAGCTATTATAATTTATAAAGGCTTAAAGACATTTGAAAATGGGACTTTAGCTTAGCACCAAGTGAACTACTTAGGAGAGGTGTCCCTTCCCAATGTGGGAAGGTAGGTTCACAATGGTTCTCATGAGATGGAGATTACAATGCAATTGTGCATAAAGAAGGTCTCAAGTATGTATCCTAGTTCTTGAACTATGTTTCCCCGTAGGAATACTAGTTAGTGGATCCACATAGAATGCCATGTTCATGTATTGGTACTACCTTGGTAATTAAACCACCTTCTTTTGGTGTAGGGTTACATCACACCGGATTCCACATTTAGCTTATGTGGTCTATGTTAGTTAAGTCAATTGTTCCTGAAAGTAAAATGAAGTAATAAAGTGAAACTACCTAGGGTGACTTAAGGGGTTTGACTTAGTCTAGATACATTGCACTAGTTGGCCTTGAGGGAAGTCTTAGGAGGTTGTCCTTATGTTCGTATAAAGTAAATGATATTCATATGTTGACTTCATGTTGATGATCCTATATGATGTTAGATTCATTTATGAACATTTTATTGGTCTATATTGCTAATATGATGATGTCTACTCATGATGCTATGTTATATGAAGTTAGACATTGCTTGTAATCCATTGTTTGGTTTACTTGGTTGTGTGGGGTTATGGGACTTCACTTGATCATGACACTTGTAAACTTGGTAATGGGTTATCAGTAAGGACCTTGCATATGTTGTAATGTTATGAACTCTTGTACATGCTTTGTTGTTATGACATTATGTTGGAGTTGCTTTGGTTATGTGCTCTAATATGCCACTACACATGTTGACTTTACTTTACTTGATGATGTCGGTCTTGTGTTGTATATGGTCTTGCCTTAAGGAATATGTGATCACTGGATTATATGTATTCTTGGTTGTGCATAAGGCTTTTCAAAGTAACTTAGCATGGTTTTGAAAAAATGTCCCTTTTAGCATGATTTCTAAGATTATGTGTGCATATGCTTCCATACTTAGTACAAGTGGTGTACTAACCTATATTTTTATGTTTTCTACAATTATGTAAGTTTCGGTCATTAAGTTCATAGAAGACCCATTGGTGAAGCCTTGGACTCTTTTCTCCAAGTGTTGGTAGGTCCTCATGTTTGGGGATGTTACCTTTTTCTATGCTCTAGCTTTAAAGTTGTATTGTCATAAACACATTGTTCATTCCTTTATCATTTGAATATTGATGAAAGTAATGGCATATTGACTTTGTATTGGCTATGTCCAACATTTGTACACTTTTAGATGGTTTAATATGATACAAAGTATTACACTAATTCTTAATAATTGATTATGTTGTCTAAACGAGAAGCCAATGTAAGCTTCACTAAGCGAGGATTCTAAGTAAACTCCCTATGTAGTCTGCGAGAGGTCTATGTAAACCTCACTATATAGATATATATGAAAAGTTTTAATTCTTCCGCATTTTTAGCTTATGATTTGTTATGATGAATGCTAAGAGCCTAGTCTTACTTCTCTCCTAGGACGGCGATGCTGGTTACATCTAGGGGTCTCTCCCCGGTCGTGACATCTAACTTATAGCTTCGCATGTAATACACTAGGAAAGGATTGCTATTACTAGTATTACCACATAATGAGATTATGGGGAACACATACACCCTAGTTATTCTCTTGCATTGATAACAACAAAGTTGAAATCCAACTTACTGTTACTTAACAACAATCAATTATTGTTTCATACCCCCTCCTTTACTTACCTGTTTTGAGAATAACTTGGCTAAATGAATATTATAGTGAGTTAATTTTAAGTCTAAACCATATTCATTGTGGGATCAACCTCAACCTACAAGTTGAGATCTTTACTTGATAACGACCACCTATACTTATTTTGTGAGGTGTAATTTGAGCGTATCAAATTTTGGCAGCGCTGCCGGGGAATTTGTCTTTTAGATTAAGGTTAACTACATTATTAAACTTTATTCAATTATTTCCTAATTTTACTATTTTTATCTCTTGTTTTTGTCTCTCAGGTTCCTACTCTAGTGTATGTCAAGTACATGGAGTCAAGGTGAACCACTTACGTCTTACGATCTAGAGTTGAACAGAACTTTGAGAAGGATGAATAATCAAGGGATCTAGGTTGATCCTATCAAAGGAAATATGGGTCATGCAGTTAACTTGTCGCCTAAAAGGGTTGATAATGTGAATGCTGGAAATCAAGGTGGTAATCTAGTGGTAGATGCATTGAGAGAACAAAACCCACCAGAACAGAGGTTGCGTGATAACTATAGGATTGACTTAGTTCCAGCTGAATCTGAAGAACCTATTGTCTTACCTCCTCTCCCACCGGGTCATACATTCGTGGTAACAAGTAGTTTGATTCAAATGCTCATAATGAGGGGTTTGTTCTCTAGATCGGTATCGGAAGATCCACACAGGAACATGGCTAAATTGAGAAGTATTTGCAAGAGTTGTGTGGGTCGACCAAATTTAGATATGGATGTCATTGGGTAGAGAGTATTTCCTTTATCAATGACCTGTTAAGCTTTCGTATGGTTTAGTGAGCTACCATATATCTCAATTCACACATGGGAACAATTAATTCAAGTGTTCATGGCAAAGTACTTCCAACTATCCAAGAAGCTGAACAATAAAGATAAACTCAACAACTTCGTAGCATAACCTAGAGAGTTTGTGGGACATATTCAATGCTTTCATAAGAAATTTTATGAACCATCGTATTGATGATGAGTCACTGAAAGAGTATTTATATAGAGTCCAAGATGACAATGGTTAGTCTATGCTTGATACTATTGCAGGAGGATCATATGGTGTGTGCACTTTTGAGGAGATAGTTGAGAAACTTGAGAAGATTTCCCGGAACAATAACGCATGGAGTACTCAAAGTTTGGAAACTGGAAGAAGCACTTTTGAAGTTCAAGATGCACCTACTCAATCTACTGATGATATTCGTGAGGAGATGGCTTAAATAAGGACATAACTTGGGTTGGTGTTGAAGCATGTGAGTAGAGGTACCGAAATGATAAATGCGGCGAACTACTTGACTAGGAACCCACAATCAGTTGAAGAGTGTTACTATAAAGAGGATACTTATGAGCTGAATGATTTAATGGGGGGGGGGGGGAAGGGGTTTCTGAGCCAACACCTAAGGTTTTAATTTCGATATTTGGCGCTAAAGTCAAGGAAACCAAGGTCGAAACTATGGAAACTACAATCGAGAGAGTCAATATTTCTGATATGGGAACTATAATTGCGACAACAGCTACAACTAGAACAACTATGGAAACAGAAACAATCGGGTTGGTCCTTACATTCCTCTTCAAAATTGGGAATCTAGTAATAGGGAAGCTGGAGGTAGTATGTCACAAGTTGAGGATATGATGCAAAAAATGATGAGGTGGTTTTATATGGCTAATAAGAATGTGAAGGACATGCAAAATAGTTTGTCTTGTCTTGGTCAAAACGTTGATGCCCAGTAGTGTCGATCAAGAAACTTAAGCAGCAGATGAATTAGTTGTGTACTATAGTGAACCCACGTCAGCCTGGCACATATCCTAGCAACACTATCAAAAATCCGAAGAATGATGGGCATAGTATGGCAGTCACTACTCGAGGGGGTAAGCACACTATTGATCCACCTGTACCGTCTAGGTTTAAGTTAAGGCTAGTAAAAATGATGATGCAATTGAGGTAATTGGAGTGTCCGAGAACGCAATAGAGAAGAAAGCAAAAGTAAAACAAAAATTTGTTCCCATGCCTAGACCTCCACTTCCTCCCTCACATCGGTTAGTAAAGAAGACTGAAGAAGGAAAATACAATAGGTTTATTAGCATGTTGATGCAACTTTCCTTGAACGTGCCGTTGATATAAGCTTTGGAGCAAATGCCTAGGTATGCAAAGTTTATGAAGGACTTGGTGCATGAAAAGTGGTCTGTGAGTTTTGAAAATGATGACACGTTGCAACATTGTAGTGTTATTGTTACAGGGTCCCTCGTTTAGAAGAAGGATTTTGGTGCCTTCACTATTACTTGTACCATCGGATTATTGCACTTTGCTAAGGCGCTATGTGATCTGGGTGTGAACATTAATGTTATGCCATTGTTCATATACAGGAAGTTAGACTTGGGAGATCCAAAACCGACTGCGATGCGATTGCTTATGGCCGATAGAACCGTAAAAAAGTCCATTGGTGTGCTCCATGATGTACTTGTGAAATTGGAGTCTTTTATCTTTCTGGCGGATTTTGTGATACTCGATTATGAGGTAAATTTTGAGGTTCGCGTTATCCTTGGGAGACCGTTCCTTGTCACAAGGCGTGCCTTGGTTAATATGGACAAAGGGAATATGAAGTTTCACTTGAATAATGAAAAAGTTACTTACAATATCTATAGATCCATTAAGTTAAGTAGTGAGCTCAACTTGATATATATGGTGAATCATATTGAAGTGAGTGGTTTTGATGTGCCTATTGAAGAGAGACTGAGTGCTGGTGCATTAGTAGGAGTTATAATATATTTTTATAGTAATGGTATTGAAGACCATAATGAATTGGCCGCTACACTTGATAAGTTTGAATTCAGTTCAAAGCCTAAGAGATTGGAACTACACATGAAGAATCACGACTCTCCGCACGAATGACCATTTGTTGAGAAGGCTCTGTTATTGGATCGTATCATGCTACCATCACATTTGAGGTATGTATTGTTGGGGAGAGATTGTACTTTAGTAATAATCATTGTGGCATATTTGAATGTGACACAAGTTGAGGCATTGGTTTCTGTGTTGAAGAGGTTCAGGCGGGCTATTAGGTGGACTATTACGGACATTATTGGGATTTCTCTTGGAATTTGTTCTCATAAAATACAACTCATGTCGGATCATAAACCTAGTATTGAACACTAGAGAAGATTAATCCTCCTATGCAAGAGGTAGTAAAAAAAGAGATCATCAAGTGGTTGGATGCTGAAGTTATTTATCCAATTGAAGATAGTAGTTGGGTATGTCTTGTTTAGTGTGTGCCCAAGAAATGTAGGATTACTGTGGAACCGAATGAGAGAAACGAGCTTGTTTCGATGCATCCCATGACTGGTTGGGGAGTCTTCATGGACTACCAGAAACTGAATGCTTGGATTGAAAAAGGACCATTTTTCTATGCCTTTCATTAATTAGATGTTGGACCGACTTGCGGGTAAGGGTTGATATTGTTTTCTTGATGGTTATTCGGGCTAAAATAAGATTTCTGTAACTCTAGAAGACCTAGAAAACACCACTTTCACTTGCCCTTATGGGACTTTCTCCTTCAAAAGAATGTCATTTGGGTTATATAATGCTCCAGCAACTTTCTAATGTTGTATGATGTCAATATTTTCTGATATGGTAGAGGACACAATTGAGGTATTTATGGATGATTTCTTTGTGGCAGTTGACTCTTTTGATAGTTACTTGAACAACCTGACCGAAGTACTTGAATGGTATGAAGACTTTAATCTTGTGCTAAATTGGGAGAAATGTCACTTGTGAAAGAGGGGATCGTGCTTGGTCATTGGATTTCTGAGAAAGGTATTGAGGTTGATAGAGAGAAAGTAGAGGTATTAGAGAATCTTCCACCACCTATCTTTGTTAAACGTTTTAGGAGTTTTTTTTGGGCATGTAGGTTTATATATGAGATTCATCAAGGATTTCTAAAAAATGGCACACCCAATCTGCAAATTGCTTGAGAAGGAGTGTAAGTTTGATTTTGATGATGTATGTCTGAGAGCATTTGGAGAGTTGAATGAGAAACTAGTGTCCTCACCTATCATTATTTCACTGGATTGGGGACAATCGTTTGAGATAATGTGTCATGCAAGTGGAGTTGCGCCTTGTTGTGGTATTGGGATAGAGGCGAGAGAGGATTCTTCATCCTATTTACTATTTTAGAAAAACTCTAAATATGGCTCAAAAGAAATATACAGTTACTGACAAGAGCTTTTTGCAGTGGTTTTTGCATTCATGAAATTTCAATCCTATTTGCTTGGTACTAAGGTCATGGTGCATACTGACCATTCTATATTGACGTATTTGATGGCAAAGAAGGTTCCAAAACCAAGGTTTATTAGATGTGTATTGTTGCTGCAAGAGTTTAATTTTGTGGTGAAGTATAGAAAGGGGACATAAATCAAGTTGCTGATCACTTGTACAGATTGGACGAAGAAGCTATGCTTAAGCTTGGTGATAGGGTTGAAACTAATGATATTTTTCTAGATTAACAGGTATTGGCTGCTTCTCATAATCTTATTCCTTGGTTCGCATACTTTGATAACTACTTGGCAAGTGATCCGGTGCCATCAAATTTATTGTTTCACCAATTAAAGAATTTTATGCATAATGTGAAGAAATTCTTTTGGGATGAGCCTTACTTGTATCGTAGTTGTCCTGATGGGATTATTCGTTGTTGTGTACCCAATGTTGAGATGTTGAGTATACTATAGGCGTCTCATTCATCGCATGTTGGTGAACATCATAGTGGTATTCAGACTAAACATAAATTTTTTGCAATGTGCGTATTACTGGCCTACCATCCACAAAGATGCTCATGATTTTGCAAAGTCATGTGATCGTTTCCAAAGAGAAGGAGGAATTTTAAAGAGGCAAGAGCTCCCTATGAATACGGTATTGGTGATTGAGTTGTTTGATTTTTGGGGAATTGATTTTATAGGGCAATTTGTGGGTTCACATGGTATTAAGTATATTCTTGTTTCAATTGATTATGTGTCAAAGTGGGTTGGAACAATTGCTCTTCCCAACAATGAAGGTAAAACTTAAAAGTGTCACCGCATTCTTGAAAAAGAGTATCTTCTCCAGATTTAGTACACCTAGGGAGATTATAAGCGATGGAGGTTCCCACTTTGTAATAAATTGTTCAAGGTGCTACTTAAGAAAAATGTGGCGTCCGCCACAATGTATCCACTCCATACCATCCTTAATCTAGTGGGCAAGTTGAATTGTCTAACAGAGAGATCAAATAGATTTTGACGAAGACATTGAATGCTAATAGAACTGAATGGTCAAGGAAGCTTGATTATGCTCTATGGGCCTATCGCGCCGCATTCAAGACTCCCATAGGTATGTCCCCCTACCAACTTGTATATGGAAAGTCTTTCCATTTGCCGGTGGAGCTAGAGCATAAGGCTATATGGGCGCTAAAGAAGCTAAATTTGGATTAGGTCGCCATATTGAATCAAATAATGAGTGACTTTAATGTTCTTGATGAGTGTTGCCTAAAATCTTATGAAAGTTCAACCTTGAACAAGGAGAAATGAAGAAGTATCATGATCAAAGGCTCGAAATGCATAATATTATTGTTGGTGCTCTTGTGCTTCTATTCAACTCTAGGTTGCTCTTGTTTCGGGGTAAGATCAAGTACAAATGGATTGGTCCATTCTTAGACACGAAAGTGCTCCCATATGGAGAAGTGGATCTTGAAAACAATGAGTGAACAAGGTTCAAGGTAAACGGGCAAAGGATCAAGTTCAATATGGGAAAAGTAGAGAATGTGCAAGAAATGGTTAAGGCGAATTATCTTGATGAAGTATGTGTAATAAAAAGGCCTGAGTCGTGCCATAACGTTAAATCAAGCGCTGCTTAAGAGGTAGCCCAAGATGTACAATCTAGCCAACGATAGTTTTTTTAACTTTAGTAGTTCTTCTTGTATTCCTTTATATAGGTTCTTTAATTTAGTATTCTATAGATATAGCAGAGGGTCTGTGTCTAAAAAGTGTCAAGCAAATGTAAAAATAAAGGCCTAACGGTTGCTACATGTGAATGGTTGAAAAGCTAAATCAGTACAAAAAGTCTAGTGTAGAGGTCTACGGACCCCATTGACGGTCTGTGGTTCAATACACGAAGCGTAAATGGCGTCCGTAGATCTCAGGTAAGTTTTCTAAAATGTCTAACTGTGAGAGTGATCTACTTACCCCATCTACGGACCGTATATCGACCTACAGACTATATACAGTGTCTCATAAGTCCAAACCCTAGTCTGCCTGACCCAACCCGGACCTCTCTTAAATAAAATCTATCATTTTTTTCAAATCATTTCCCACTTACCATATTTCCTCTTAACCATTTCTAAACCCCTCAAACTCCTAAAATCCCTCAGTATTAACACTATTTCCCCTATTAATCACTCCACATTTACCCTCCCGTATTCCTAATTCACTCTTCTCTCTCCCAAATCCCTTCATCATTCCCAATTTCCCTGAGTTTTTGGTGCTTGGGTTTGGTGTGAAAGGCGAGTTGAAAGTGTTTGAATTCTAGATTCATCATACGATCACCCATTTCCTTTGATTGTAAGGTAATCAAATTTTCCTTAACTTTGAATTGCGATTCGCTATTGTTATAGAAAGTCAGGAAATGGATCTTGACCTTGGGTGTTATTATATGAAACTGTATGCTAATCTAAGACTAGAAACACCCTTGGAATGATATAGTGTGATTGTGTTGTCTTTATAATGTGTAAAATTAGTGAATTAAGAGTCTAAATGCAAGTTTCGACTTAGGGTTCCTAGTCTCATATGAAATATTATTAAAAATTGAGTAATTGGAACCCTTAGAATGCAGAACTAGCATAAATTATGTTGAAATGCATGATTAGAGTAGGGTATATTGGTTGAAAGGGTAAAATTGGGTTTCAAAGTGAAGCATGTTTGATACCTGGCACAAACTTAATTCACGGGACCCCGTCTACGGACTGTAGATCCATCTACGGATAGTAGATCACGTCCGTGGGTCTGCACACCATTAAAATTTTCTATGTGTTGAACCACTATAGTGGACTATGATCCGTAGTTCAATCTACAGACCGTTCTGCACGTCTGTGGTTCAGAATAAAGACCCATTTTTTGGGTTATCTGATCTTCAAAGGGGACTTACGGACCGTGGATCCATCCACGGACCGTAGGAACCATCATGGGTCAAGAGTTTAGTCAGTATCTAAATTTCTTTCTGTTCATTATTTGTTTTAAAAAAATTTAAAGTGTGTTTTTAACTTAGATTGGTACTAAGAAGGTGGTCACATACGTATTCACTACTTCCCAGTCTGATGAGTAGGATGACTGACAGGGTCACTAGATGGGTCTGATTTTTGTTCTGGTTCCACCCGGGTTGTAGTGTCTACTTTTGGATTCACCATAGGCTCAAGTTCGCATGGCCAAGCTACCTCGTCTGATGAGGCTACCAGTTAGGGGGACGTGCCACTGCCTCCAAACACCGAACCTACTCCGGCTATTGAAGAGCCAAAGCGCTGGTGTGTTGAGGGACAATGGCAAATCTACAGGGATTCCAAGATGCTGAATGATAAAGAAAAGATGGCCCGACTTATTAGAAAGGAGAGTAGATTTCTGACCGAGAGCCTACAAATTGTGCCTGACATCCACCGACTCTTTCAAGTTTATTAGTGTGAGTAGATGGCCCGAGAACTGTGAACATACAATGAGTAGATCGTGATGGATTTCTATGCTTCCTACACTGCCACTCTCCGAGGCTCTATTCAGAATAATGCCAAGACTAGAGCCAGGCACCACTCCACAGCTACACTACTGCGCGGGTTTTCTATGGATATATCTGTAAACACCATCAGTCGGTTCCTCTACGTACCTCACAACACTTGGGCACTCAATATACCTTAGTTTGATTAAAGATGGGACATTGTGTGAGGTGGGGATTTCCAGTGAAGTGCAAAGAATAGGGAGACTGTATTACACTAGCTGACACATTACATTGCTACTAACAATGAGAGAGCCGAGTGGGTAAGCATCAATAAGGCCACTCTCACATTTGTGGCTAAATGTTTTTTGGCTGTTGATATGGGATCATATTTCCCCATAAAGGCTGATAATGTACTCACTTGGGACCTCGCGGTCATGGTAGAAACATTGGTTGTGAGGTTCGAAGTTAATTGTGCCCATAACTCATTGTAGAGATTTATGAGAGGGCTTTCAAGATATCTACTACTTACTCTTTTCCTGGACTCATCTTTTAGTTATGCAGGGACTTAGGAGTGCCAATCTAGCATTGTAACAAGTTTATCCAGGCAACGAGGACCCTATACATAGGCTTGATTTGGGATGACGCAAATGTGGTGGCACCACAAAAAAAGCGCAGGTCAATGAACCTCCATTGGGAGATGATTTAGTAGATAATGTGGAGTATATGCAGGGTGATGCCTCTATCCCTCTAGTACAAAGTGATGATTCCACAACAACCCCATCTCAGGCTGCGAATCGAGCCCATAACTAGTCCAGAGTCACCCCACCTTAAGGACCTGCTGGTTTGGCCTTGGCTTGAGTTCATAAGTTAGAGGCTCAGATCTCCACACTGCTTCATCATGTGAGGCCATGATTGCAGAAGTCTATTTCAGAGTCTGAGAATAGGATGGAGCGGAGGATGAGACTATGATGGACTACAAGGTCTAGGCTGTTAATAAGAGCCTGGATATCTTTGATTTGAGAGTACTCACATGAACATCCCCCGCCATAGACCTCTCCTCCATCCGGACCGAGTTTGACAGTCTCCGGGCTCACCTTTATACCATCCTTTCCCCACCCACAGACAAGCCAGAGTATGCACCTCTTGCACTGGCTGATGATATAGTGCTTGATGCGTTATTCATCAAGGAGATAGAATCGCCCGAGCCTACCCATGCCCGAGGTAAGAGGCCCCGATATATCCATACATCTGAGTCTACTAAATATGATAGGGCAAAGAAGAGAGAGCGCAACAAGCGAGAAGGGATTCCATAATAGATGAGGACTTACGCTAGTAGAGAGTTCATCAGAGTGCTGATGGTGCATCGAGTTCTCTGCCCGTTTTTTAGGGGTTGCTATTCCGGTGAGAGATGATATTGTCACTACTGAGGGTGCTAAGATGTTAGGTGGGAGCACTACTGATGGTATTCCCTATTTTGATGCAACAGGATTCGGGAAACCAGACCCACACACTTATTGATAGTTCTTTGGTGCTATGCGCCACATGTTTGCTTCACCCGATCCATTACTCTTTACTTTTTGTAGATTGGGGAAAATTACACAATATTTTGTTGGGGGTGGGGAAAATGGATGAGTAATTAGGTGAAGTCCGAGTAACCCAACTCATAGTCCTTTCTGGGGTTTTTGTTACATGTGTTCTTTTTCCCGAAGAGACTTTTTAATTTTTGTTGAACCTACATGTGTTAGGATTGTATGTGTAGAAGCATCAGAAATAATAAAGCAAGATGGCACAATCTGAATGAAAAATTATATTCATCAAAAATTGGAGATGTGTGCAAAAATCTGTAGGCTAGAATGAGTTGAATATGTAGGCTCTTAATATGACATGATAATGAATCAACATGACCACATGACTTAAGCAAAACTTGAACTAGGTGACTGATAATCTGATAACGTGACACTGTGCCAAGAGTGAGTGAGAAAAGTTGAATTGTTGAGACAGGTTTGTGCCAATCTATAACTTGCCCATTAGTTCTACTAAGATCATCTATGCCAGAGGGTAGGAAGTGGTCATAGGACCTTAATCTAATACGTCCACTAATTGCCTAAAGAATCTAACGAAATGAAATAAATGCTACTATTGATCCAAATGCTTTGATCCTGAAATAGACTATTTGTTTCTAAACACCCAACTTACCATCATATAATCCATTGTTTTGGCCCCGATCCCTCCTTGGACTTGTGCACCTCGACTTAGGCCATAAGTTTAAGTTGAGGGTGGCTAATGCAAACATGACCTCAATCTTGGCCCTAATCCAACATTGAGTATCATGCACCTCAACTAATGGAAAATCTATAAGTTAAGGGTGGCTATGAAATTGGAAACAAAAGAAAAATAGGTATGAAAAGAGGTGGGTGTTGAAAAAATAAAAAGAAAAGCGAGAGAAGGATGTGACTTTGTAAAAAAACAAGATAAATAAAAGTGTTGGAAAATAAAGAAGTGAATAAAATGCAAGAAAAAGAAGAAATTGAAAAAATAAAAGGCTATATCCATGGTTGAAAGAGTCAAGGAAAAGAAGGTAAAAAGGTAGGATGTCAAAAATATGGCAAAAAGAGGTAAAAAGCCTAATGTAATGGAAAGGAGGGTATAAAGTCATTAAAAGGTATCAAGGTGTAGGACACCTGACCTAAAGCCTATGTTACAAGCAAAAAAAGTCCTACAATGATCCTAAGAGCTAGTTCGGAGAGTCTAAGCAATGAAAATAGGGGCAATCCTATGGTATTGAGCATTAACTGTATTTGAAATTACTTCTTAGCGTGAGTGTTGATTGAATCCTTGTAATTAAAGTCATATTCATTGTGTGAAAATGGGATCTCGTTTGAAGTAAGGTCACTAGTGGCATTATTGGAGTGTTGGTACCTTGGTGATAGTGAAATAATGTGTGTTATGGATCTATTGGTCGATCTTTGTCATATCTTATTCCGTATGAGTTAGCTTGTTGAGTCTTTGAGGAAAGATTTGAACTTGAAAAGGGAGTTGGGATAGAAAGCCATTCGATTGCTTGTGTTTGAATGTTTGCTTCTATACAAGAGACATATAGAGTCTTAGTGCGTCTCTTAAGACAAACAACAAAATTAACATGAGGATTTTGATATACCGTGAGTTGGTAATTTTAATACATTTCACTTGATTGTTCTGTGTGTCTAGGGCCATTTTGTATTGTTATTGATGTGTTTTTATCATGTTTGTAGGAAATAAGTTTGGACGTGGATTTAGGAGACACAACTGAGAAAAGTGCAGAAAAGGGCATCTATGGACGTGACCTACGGACCGTAGATCATTTCACGTCCCGTAGAATGTAAACGTAGATGGGCACACAAGGCTTGGAGGATACTCATAAAATTCTTGACTAAATGTGGAACCACGGTTGGAAATGACTGACCGTAGGCCGACCTATGGGCCTTTCTATTGATCCGTCAAATGATATGCAATCCCCGATACGTTAGTCCTTACATGATATGCAAAAGAGTAGGCAATGTAGCTTATGAGTTCTAGTTACTGGCGAAATTAGTAGCAGTACATATAGTATTCATATGTCTATTCTAATGAAGTGTTTCGATGATCCTTCACTTCTTGACCTACCAAACATATTGGTATCAAGGAAAACATGTCGTATGAAGAGACGCCCGTTCAGATTCTTGATCGTCAGGTTCTTAAGTTGAGAACCAAAGAAGTGCATTAGTCAAAGTCTTATAGAGGAATTAATTTGCTGAGGAAGCTACATAGGAGGCTGAGGAGGACATAAAGAAGAGATACCCTCATCTCTTTCCTTTGAAATTAAATCTAGACCAAGGTTCTAACTCTTTGTGAAGTACTCTTTAAGTTGAGATGGTGACTTTGTATTAATTGCATGTTATGTTCTTAAATTGGGTTGTTAGAAACTTCACACCCTTTTTGTGCTTAGTTTTATCTCATTAGAGGAAGAATGTTTACAAGGGGGAGATACTATAAAACCTCAGGTTTTGAAAAGAACTAAAGAGAAATTAGTACAAGTCACCCATGATTTTCTAGTTTTGGATCAACATCAAGTGTTCATATCTTTAAGCACATAAATAGTTAGGTGGCCCATGATCTATCAAATTAAACGTCTTTGAGCTCTAAGTTAAACGCCACCAAGTTTGCTCAATTTTGAGCTCTAGAGTGAAGCTTCTCTATTTAAGGCATCTCATTTGTTTTTAGAAGGGTATTTTGGTCTATTTCTTTCCGTACTATGCAAAAAATCCAGTCCTAACTCTGAAAACCCAACGTATTCAACTGGAAGACAATCTTCTAGATCCAACCATGCCACTCCTAAGGGATACCATATTGCAAATGATTAATCTACATTGAACCTTGCTCCAAGGACCTGCACTAAGCAAAGGAACTTGTGAACTACTTACACAACAAGACCACACACTACTTTGCCACCAACAATTTAAGCCAAACACCATATCCTAAGGGAAACCAAGTCAATAGGTTGCTTATAAACTTAGTCAACTAGTCTGTATATACCAGGGCACAATCTCTTATCAATTAAATCCGTAAGATACCAATCATGGTAAAAGAAACTTTTTCATCCTCAATAAGAACCAATTCACGAATCCCACAAATTACTTTTACCCTATCCTAAAGGCGAACCTTCTTAACAAATTTCCATTTTCAAGAAGAAGCTGAAGTCTCACACTATTGATGAACATCACCATTTTGATTTTAAATCAGATACCAACCTCAAGATTTGTCAACACAACAACAAAGAATAAACAACAACAGCAAAAAGGCATAAGGAATCTCAAGGAGTCAGACCTCTAAATTTTAGCTAGCCATAACCAAACTCCGTGACCACAAGAAAAGGAAGAATCCAAATAGAGTTAAACAAACAAATAATACAAATCTACAATCTAGAAGAAACTAAGGAAAAAGGAGAAAGAAACCAAAAAGTACTACCACAACTAAAGAAGTGCTACTATCCAACACCCAACTCTAATAACTAAAAATCTCCCATATACTAGCCAAAAAGATGACTAGATAACTAAGATAACCTACGAAGAAAAATAGGGCGTACAACAGACAAAAATCACACCAGGGAATGCGGTTCTAGACACAAACCAAACATGGATGACATCACCACAAAAACACACAACAGGTGGCAAAAAGGGAAACAAAAAATCCCAATGCCACCACCACAAATAGACTATCAAGGCAAAGACAGTTGAAGTTACTAAACTAGTACTCCCAATGGAAGAAACATATTCTAATAGATTTACTACTAAAGAAATAAATTACAAGATGGAAAACACATACACAAACCTCAAATTAAGTGGCTATGATAGGCCAATGATACACAAATAAGTCAAATAACCCAAATGGTCCTGAAATACCCATTTCACACAAAATGAAAACTAAAAGGACAAAGCTACAAATTGCATTTAAAGACAACATAGTTGGAGCTTCAACCTCTAGCCGACTTGTAGAAAAAAAGAACGGATCATGTCCAACCTAAACTTGAACTCCTAATGTAGCACTAGCAACACTAAATCCACCACATCTGACTAAAGGTACTGACCGCCCACGAGACTGATAGAACTGAGTAACTCTGGTCATAGTCCCAAGTAGTGGAAAAGATTTAGACTTAGGACCAAGCTCTCTACAGGTACATCCAAGTCCAAACATGCTATCATGAAGAGTATTAGATGTCTTCAATGCCATGAAAAGAAACTCCCACCCTGGAAGAATGCAATTATATGCAATGTCTACCTTCATCAAACTCAAAATCATCCCTAGAAAACCGCATTAGGGCCTTGCAAAAATCTCTAACATAGTGGATTATATTACCACATGAATACCAACCATCAACTAGAGCAACTAACTATAAATACCCAACTAGAGTAACGTGAGGACCAACACCATATGGTCTAGAATGATCACCGTGAGAAGTCTTTCTTGAAATCTTCTATCTGAAGGTGCCATGACCTACCTTAGAATCTATGGGGACAAGAGATTCTACCTTCATAGCCCTGATAGGATGACAAGAAAGTTTACCCTTGTTCAGCTGATGTTCACCTCAAAGTGGAATGTTTTGGCCCTTGTTATGATGGCAAGGCCTTTTGGCGCTATCTTTGTACATCCCAAGGCACACATAATTCACACTCTTTACATGACTCACCTTAGAGGAAAGGTAGACCCTACTGATATCATATGCTTTAACACTAACTAGATTTGCAAGGTCAACCCTCTAATGAAGCCCTAACTCAACTCCTGATCTAAAGGGAACAATGTGGGGTATGCCAAACCCATTTTAGAAATCCCAACACATAGTAAGAAATGGATGAAGAATCGTACAAGAACTAGTCAACCCAACTTTTCTCTATGGAGAACCTACTGCACTAGGAAATGCACCAACGTGAAGTGTTCCCATAGAGGATATTGAACGTCCTAACACTAGATCTCAAGGAATCGGGTAGCCATAGACCCTGTCAAAGCATGGGCTGCCCCCAAACTCTCTCGATGTTGAAGAGTGCCTCAAACCTCACAGTATGTTTCTGTTTGAAAACCTTTAGCCCAATTAAGTTGCTAAAACTTTGGTGGAATGTGTTGATTTTCCATCCACAACAAACAAATATCTTCACTCTATCTATGTAAGAGAGAGAGTAGATTCAAAAAAGTAGTTATAGGGGTTTTCCAAGGCGAACGCACATAAGAAGGAGTTAAAATAGAAATCCATATGAATTCCATATAGCCTCCGATCCACAAGACTAATCAAGATAATTTCCCTCACAGAAATGATGTCGGTAAACCTAAATCTCTAATACAAAAGTGTCACAACCTGATTTCTATGGTCATGATGGAACCTACTATACCCCACTAGAAGGTAAGCCTAACTCTTGCCAGAGCCATAAGCAACAGATTACCAAGCGAAATCTACCAAAAAAAAGAATAGAGTTCAAAACAAAGTTAAATGAAGATAGTCAACAAAAAAAATACAGAAAACATCTTAAGACCTTGCATCAGCCTTTACTTGAGCATCTAATCCAAAATAACAGTACTAGAGTTTCACAAGATCAAGGTAAGTACATGCTGTCCCGAAATATAATATAAAGACTAAGCCTAGCAGAATTAGATAGAAACCAGTAGCTGCGAATGCGAAGAGCTCACCTTAGTCTCCAATACTCCAATATGCTCCACACAAATCCCAATCAATGATGATAACTCAAACTGTGATCTACAGGGGATAAAAGTGTTGTTTGGAGCCAACAAGGGTAATTAGTAGGCATCAGTTTAGTGAGTTCAAAAGATAACAGAAACATAAACAAGTAACAAGGATATAAAATCACAAGTAAATAAACATGAGATACCAAAGTAGGAAGTCAATAAAGAACATAAATAAGATACAAGAGATAAGAGGTCGAGTCAACAATTTACATGGAACACAAGCCAACAACAAATTTATAAGGAACAAAGATATCAACTAAACTTCCCATATTGAGGAGGGCCCACAATTACAATTCTGATGAAAAAGCTTATTAGATAACAAGATAATGGAAATATAGAAGACAAAATATAGTCAAAACTAACCTAACCATACCCAGAAGGTAAAGTCAACAAACAAAACCCAACTAGACCCCATAATCTAAAGGATGCAACCAATAAATTAGTATACTAGTGACAAGTGATACATCTGAATGTATGATGAAGAGAAGAACCATTAATTATTCTAAAACCTTTAACCACAAGAAATCCCATAATGGGTCCGCCTTACCAGACATTTAACTTCCAATAGCATAGGTCGCTTATCTAACAACAGTGGGCCTAGGGCATTAATTATAACAAATCAAGGCGTCCAGGCAGACAGTAAACTCCCATGGGCATAAACTACCTAACTAGAAAGAGAAAACATGGGGTCATAGGTATAAAAACATTAAAAAAGGATGTCGACACACTGGGTATTCAAGTAGTACTAAGCACATCCCAGAAGCCTATAATATCTCATGTACGAAAAGAGCACATCCTGACACCCTGTAATATCAAAAATAGCTAAATCAAGTGATCCAAGTGGTACATCTCCTGTTAAAACTACTTTAAAATAGAAGTCGAGTAAGACGGTATCTCACCATAAATGGTAACTATGCAAATGCATGAGTTGGTATTGTACGTATAATCTATGAAAATGAATAAATAACGTAATGCATCTCATTTCCAACATTCAAATAAAATACCCAAGTCAGATAAATTTACAACCAATAAAAGTAGAGTAATAAATTGTGATCCACTAGTCCTCGCACACGACCTTAGACCTCACACTATAATCAATCTTAGTAAGAGTATAATAGGCAAAACACTAATCCAGAGTGCTTACAAATAAAAAAAGAGAACCAACTCACAACACGACACCCTATCCCAAACATACTCCCAATCAATGAGTGCACATAACTAGGATGAACTCACAACTATGATAATTCACCAAGGTCATGAAAACAAGCACAAGAAGAATAACACATGACAAGCGCTACTAGGAGCAAATCATAACTACGAAGGAAAGTAAAAAAAACCTAAAGCATCTAGGGTATAACCTAGTCTAAAGCCACAAATTACCAAACCTATTGAGGATAATAAAGATTATATACACAATGAGCATATTTAAAAGCCTAAACGAAGGATTACCACCCCCATAATAAACCTTAGGTTCCTATGGAGTCGTGAAAAGATGGAATGAACAAGGGGAAGCTAAATACCCAACAAAAATTTGAAATTACATGAAATTTATACAAAGCATTACCTAAAAAGCTCAACCAAGACCATAGACCACAACCAGCCTCAAAGCATATTTCAAATGATATGAATCCACCACAAAAGGGCTATTCACTCCAAAATGTCTTCAAACACCACCATGGTATCTAATTGTCGTTCACGTAATCGTTAAGAATGTTTTCACATTAAAATCACATAATCATAAATGGACCCATAAATTCTGTCAAAAAGGATATGAGAAACCCATTCTAGGTGTAACGACCTGCTTAGTCGTTTTGAGCAGCAGATTTTATTTCTGGAAAAACTGTCTGAGACGACGTATCCAACGACGGACCGTCATGGGCACGACGGACCGTCGAGGGTGTCTCGTTCTAAACACTTGGAATTCTTATATTTGAGTGCTGAAATCGACTCTCTGAACTCTCTGACGGACCTGCAGGACGGACCGTCACAGACATGACGGACCGTTGTGAATTTCCGTTTCAAAACACTTCAACTCTTGAGAATTGGGTACTGAGAGCAATTCTCTGAAGTCTTTGACGGACATGCAGGACGGACCGTCACAGACATGACGGACCGTTGTGAGGTTCCGTTTCAAAACACTTCAACTCTTGAGAATTGGGTACTGAGAGCAATTCTCTGTCCGTCGTGATGGAAGTGCAGGACGGACCATCGTAGGCACGACGGACCGTCTCAGACTCATCAAGGAAATTTAGTCTCTGAAGGTTGTGACGAACCTGCAGAACGGACCGTCGCAGGCACGACGGGCCATCATAGGTTGCGTAATCCCAGTCTGGGTCGAAATTCTGGGTAAGTTTTAAAGGGGAGTTTTGGACTATTCTTGCTATAATTATAAATTTCGTGGGTCAATGTTAATAACACAAATTATTGGGGGTGTAAAGGAGATGACCTTGAGTTACTTATTGGGTTATTTCCTCATCTTTTATACCTAATTATTTGCTAATTAGGGAAGAGAGAGAGAGTTTGGAAGAAGAAAAAATAGAGAGAAGAAGGAGAGAAAGAAACGATCGATAGAGAGAGACAACCAAAGAGGAAACAAAAAGCTTTGAGAGATTGCTTGCTTGATCAAGAATCCTTGGTGAAGGTAGGTTATGGTTTTGATACTATTCGTAGTAAACTCTTAATAGTGAATGATATGTATTGGTAGTATTGTAAACCCTTCTATATGCTTAATTGTATGCTTGCATGAATGTGATTATGTGATTGTGATAAAATAAGCATAATGAAGCTTTTGAATCCAAAATCTTGAAGAACCCTAATTTACCTTGAGATTGATGATGCCTTGGTATAAAAGAAGGCTTGATGAATTGATAGAATGATGTTAGTGGATCGGAGTGTCACGTTCCGACACATAGTATTAGGGGATCGGGTGTCACGAACCGACACGTAGAATTAGGGGATCGGGTGTCACGAACCGACACATAGTATTAGGGGATCGGGTGTCACGAACCGACACGTAGAATTAGGGGATCGGGTGTCACGTTCCAACACAATGATATGTAGAGGGACGGTGTCACGAACCGAAACGTAGAATGTAGGGATCGGAGTGTCAACGTTTTCGAACACATAGTATTAGGGTCGGGTGTCCAAAAACCGACACGTAGAATTAGTGGATCGGAGTGTCACTTTCCGACACATAGTATTAGGGGATCGGGTGTCCCGAACCGACACGTAGAAGTAGGGGATCGGAGTGTCACGTTCCGACACATAGTATTAGGGGATCGGGTGTCACGAACCGACACGTAGAATTAGGGGATCGGAGTGTCACGTTCCGACACATAGTATTAGGGGATCGGGTGTCACGAACCGACACGTAGAATTAGGGGATTGGAGTGTCACGTTCCGACACATAGTATTAGGTGATCGGGTGTCATGAACCGACACGTAGAATTAGGGGATCGGAGTGTCACGTTCCGACACATAGTATTAGGGGATCGGGTGTAGAATTAAGGGATCGGAGTGTCACGTACCGACACATAGTAGTAGGGGATCGGAGTGTCACGTACCGATACAAGAGGAAGAAAGATAATGAATCTTGAGAGATGTTAAAATATACTCAATGTAATGAACCTAATTTCCCAAATGAGTGTGGTATTGAGGCTTGAGTCCTCATGGATGAACTTGGTAGTACTTATTGATGATTATAGTACTTGTTGCTACATGTTGAGTATTGTAGTTGATTTATGATATGAACTGATATATACTGTTTTCTATTTTGAGTTGGCCGATGATACCTACTCAGTACTTGTGTTTTGTACTGACCCCCTACTTGTTGTTTCTTTCTTTGTTATTTGGGGAATGCAGCAAACGTACCGTCGTCTTCAACTCAACAGCAATTCTAGCCAGTCTTCACTACACCGGATTTCAGGGTGAGGTAATGCTTCTAGCTTGGACTGGATCTTTTCTTCAAGTCTTGATGCCTTGAACTTCCGGCATGGACTAGCCTTTTAATTATTTTAGCTTCTTAGATACTTTTAGATTAGTAACTTGAGGATAGATGTTCTTGTGATGATGACTTCCAGATTTTGGGGATAATGAGTTATAAATTTTAGAAGTTATTTAATTGATTTCGTTAATGAGTTTTAAGTCTTCCGCTTTGTATTTTTGTTCAATATGTTGGGGTTTTAGATTGGTTGGTTCGCTCACATAGTAGGATAAGTGTGGGTGCCACTCGCGGCTTGATTTTGGGTCGTGACATAAGAGTAACATATATAGAAAGAAGGGTTATATCATATGTATATTTGTAATGCGATACATACTGTACAAAATAGGTCAAAAATTAAAGTGACCAAAAGAGAAGCTGGAGATAATGACTGTTTATGTAAACTCAATAATAATATTCATTTTTTAGAAATCCTTTCACAATATCTAGGCGTGGTTGCAAAACAGTATTCCTCAATGCTTCGTCAGGATTTATTTTTTCTATCTTCTTTGAAAACGTCCGTAGCAATAATATGATTCACTGACCACATTTTCTCGTTTATTAATCGTTGAATCTTTTCAAGTTGGTTACAAATTAATGTACGAGTACTACGCTTGATACTTGAAATTGAAGCTTGAAGAATCATCTCCTTTGATTCATCATCTCCGTCTATTCGTTTCTTCCCTTAAATATCTGTCCATTTCAGGGATACCAATGGACCGTCGGATTCCTTTGGTGTAATCTGCATCTGGAATGAAAATCTGTGGCACCTCATCCACTAGCCCTGCATGCAACACAAATTTAGTAGAACATAGATTTGATAACCAAATGTATTAAAGAAAATTATATAAGAAAAGTTTTTAGCTAGCTGAATGATATTAAATTTTGATTGATACATAAAATAATTACAAAAATTACCTGCGTTGACCATTTGATCAACCCTTATGCCAACTCTACGGTTCAAGATTGATTGTTTGTAATGACCCGAAAAGTCGTTAATAGAAATTTTTGTAAAAATTATAGTTTCATCCTCCCAATAGTTATCCCGTGTTATTTATAATTAGTCGATGAAGTGGGTTTTGAGGATTTTAAATTATTCGATAACTACAATTAATTAGTCGACATGCATTTATTAAGTAATTTATTCTAATTTAATTGATGATTAATGGGCCAAAGTTATAATTAATTTAAGGAAAAATTACGCGGCTAGGCAAACTTATACTATTTAATTACTCATCATAGCTATAGTTTGTTATAATTACCACTCACGACTAACATTATACATTAATTACGTGGGCTGACTTCGAGTTTGTATAATTAGTCATGTTTGTATATGTATAATTCACCAAGATATACAAATACATATGTATAATATACAATTTTTTTACCTATATACATATACAATTCACCTCTCTCCCACTCTCTACCCTCTCTCTCTCGCCTCTCGCCTCCCTCTCTCAATCTCGCTCGCCTCTCTCCTCCCTCTCCCAATCTCGATTGCCATTTATACAAATGTATAAATATACAGTTATATACAATTATATACATTTACAATTCACCTCTCTCCCACTCTCTGCCCTCTCTCTCTCGCCTCTCTCGATCTCGCTCGCCTCTCTCCTCTCTCTCCCAGTCTCGCTCGCCTCTCTCCTCCCTCTCCCAATCTCTCTTGCCATATATACAAATATATATGTATATATACAATTATCTAACCAATATACATATACAATTCACCTTTCTCCACTCTTTTCCCCCTCTCTATCGCCTCTCTCCTCTCTCTCCCAGTCTTGCTCGCCTCTCTCCTCCATATAATATTAGCTACAAATTGTAATTATCAAACTATAGCTATAGAGAGTAATTAATTATTTTTAAGTAGCTATATGTGAAAGTTCTTAACTTCACCTGGCCCATATATATTAAAATAGGTTAATGAATTTGTTACTTTTAATAAACAATTAACTTAAGAAATAATAATAAAAGAAAACCGAAAACTTTATGGGCGACAACCATGGCGGACGTCTATTGCATCAGGTAAAAATCTCTCCTAATCTTTGTATTCTTGAAATGTGAATGAAGTATTATTATTGTTATTATAATATATTATATTTATAATGATGGGAAATGAAAAGGAAAGAAAACTAAGTTGCAGAGATTTCCTGTCCAAATTTGTATATGCTATATTAATTTAGATTTGAGAAAATGTAGTGCCAATCATTGGGTATTATAGCAAAATAATTGTTGATGTTGAGATTTTTATTCGAATTAGCTTATACAGTGGTCCGCATATATGCATATATAATGATTATGGGTTTAGTTTTGGTCCACAATTTTCTTATAATTATCAAGTTATAATTCAAAGTATGATATATTAAGATATATAATTAAATATTGATATATACTATAATATGAAAATTATTAGGGTTGTAGTTTTTGGAGAAATTATGACTTAACCCTAGACTTGAAAGCTGAGAAAAATTGAAAGAATTGACATGTTAATTGATCTCAAAATTTATGAAATTGATCATAAAATAAGGCTGAATTGTTGGTTAAAATCTAGACACATAGTAGTGTGAATGTTGTTGTTAGTCGCAAAATCTCATTGTGGTAATTTGTTTGAATAGATTGTATTAATTTGGAGCCCAATGAAAGGGGAAGACTCAATTCCCACATTGATTGTTCGACTATTTCAGGCAAGTGGATTTCTAAACCCTTGTTAAGTGTATGAAATGCGTGTATTTCCTTGTGGTATATGATTGGGAGTAACAGGATTGGTGATGGGTTGACTTGTCCACATTGATTAATTCTAATGATGAAAAAAGGGATAACAAAAGGAAATGTGATTAATTGTTTGTGTGGTGTGTTGAGAAAGGTTGTTAATGTGATTTCATGTTTGTGTGTTTGTGAACTGTGCAATGTTATGAAAATGGTCATCTCCTCATTATTTGTGTGAACATGTCATTTGCATTATTCTGAGACATGGTTGTGACAAGTGTTATGTGCATTGATAAAGAATGAGAACTTAAAGATTATGTACCGTTTCGAGGGATGTATCGCGCGCCGCGATGGATACTATATTTCGAGGGACGTATCGCGCGCTGCGATGGTTACTATTATCGAGGGTCGTGTCGTGCGCCGCGACAGATGCATCGACATATATGTCCCCCATGGGTCCCGGATTGAGAGACAGCGGGTGTGTATCACTAGGTCAGACATGCATCATTATACTTGACATTGCATTCCATTGCATTGCACATACTTATCATTAGTGAACTTGATATTGTGTTTTGCTGATTTTGTGAATACCTTTATGTGGAATTGGTGATTGATGATGAATACTGAGCTTGTTGTTGAGGACATGCAATTTGTTAAAGTGTTGTTGTTGGGGATATGTAATTTGTTAAAGTATCATTGTTGAGGATATGTAATTTGTTAAAGTATTGTTGTTGAGGACATTCAATTTGTTAAAGTGTTGTTGTTGAGGATATGTAATTTATTTAAGTGTTCTTGTTGACCTATGTGCGCTGTAAACCGTGAGTTGTTAGGTTAGGCTGATTCTTTTTCATGTAGGTTGTTGTTGTGGAGGTTCGGTTGGGGGTGGTAGGAGTACCCGTATTTCATCCCCTTAGCTTGTGTTTAGGGATTTACTTGCTGAGTACCGTGTGGTTTGGTACTCACCCCTTGTTTATACAATTTGTTTTTGTAGGTTATGAGCCTGGATTTTTATGGTACTTGTCATTCTCTTTTTTTCCCGAGGCTTCTTGGAGATTTATGAGGTAGTCGTTTGTCGTCTCAGCAAACTTTCTTTCTCCTTAATTATGATCTTATTCTATTCTAGAAACAAGTTCATTTGAGACTTGATTTTTTCTTTTGATTCAATTGTATACTTTAGAGGCTTGTACATGTGACAACCTGGTTTTGGGGTATAATGTAAGTTGATAGTAATTTTTCCGCATTTTATTGTAATAGTTGAGTTTTAGGCTGACTTGACTTGGTGGGATAAGACGAGTTCCATCACGTCCAATTTTGGGTCGTGACAAAATGGTATCAGAGCCCCAGGTTCATAGGTCTCACGTGTGTACAAGCCGAGTCTAAGTAGAGTCTCGAGGATCGGTATGGAGACGTCTGTACTTATCTTCGAGAGGCTATAGTGACTTTTAGGAAAAATCTCCATTTCTTGAACCTCTAATGTGCGTACTTGGTCCCATTTTGATTCTTATCGCTTTAGTCTATTCACTCTCATTTATGTGATGACGTGTAGTTCCTTATATGAATAGTTGGCGTGTCGTATATTGTTTTGATGTTAGATCTGGTAATAAGGTGGAAATGATATACTTATGAAACAAATGTGTGATCATATTTGAAGAAGTTGAGTAAGGTTAGTTATCATTGTAAAAAATAATAATATAGTATTTGTGTTGGTATAGGCTGAATCGAAAATATTTCGAGAATTGAAAGTGAAATTATTAAAGAAAAGGTTAGATATGGAACAAATTTGGCAATATTTTACATTTATTCGATTGGTAGAAATGTGTGGTTTATTTGGGTACGATCTTCTCTATAGGTATGATATGTTCTAATGGTGGATTTAGATTTTTTTTTTTTTTTGCGGTGTGATACTAGTGGTATGAAAATGAATACATCGGTTGTCAAGTGTGAATGTTTAACTACTTAAAGAATTATAAGTTGTATCACATACTCATATAATTACATTGAATGTTACATTCAAATTTGAGAAACTAACTAGTTTGTTACTACGGGTGCTTGAGTTCAAACATTGTTATAAGGCATATTTTAGTGATTGATTGTTGGTACTGTATTAATACGTTAATTTGTGGAGTATATCTTGTGGGTTTTAAATGAGAAGTAGTCCAAGGGAATGGATAGATACCGTACTTAATAAAACTTGTGGGTAAGGAAAGTCTCAAAGGGTATACTTGTGTAAAGGTAATTGAAGATTTTAATAAGAAACTGCGTATAAAATTATGTTAGTCCTTTGGATTTGATTGATATAATTTGGTTTAATGTATCACATCAATGATAAGGTTGACTTTGAGATGATGACAATGGTATAACAGTATTAAGTGTTCATGATGGATTATGAAAAAGATAAAGGCGTATGATAATTTATTTTTTTTGGTTAAATAAATTTTTATGGTAATAATGGCTTGCGAGTATCTATTATTGTGATTTTTCTAGTATTTGGTGAGTAACTTGAATGTATGGAAAGTTTTAAGTGATGGAGGGACATCACTCGAATAGAACATAAAGGGACTAGTGTCATAATTAGAAAAAATTGTGAGATGAAATGTAGCCTTCGGAAAGAGGTGAGAACAAATATATTTTTATTCTGATTGTAAGGACTAAGGAGGTATCTTTAGAGGGATTGAAAATTTGACCCAGAAGCACGTGGTTCTTTCTATTTTGTTATGGTTATGGTGATAGTGTTACATGTAGTTCATATCAGTTAAAAAATTGTTGGATAAGATTTGAGGGGAAAAAAAAGAGTCTACAAACGTTTGACTCAGGTTTAGAATTTGAGATAAGTGAAGGAATAAGACCTCTTGTATAAGCCATTGATTTGTAGTTTAAGTTTTTATTAATTTTTGCCTATGAATTTAGATATGAATGTGAGAATTAAGATATGAATGTGAGATGTGAACTAGTTCGGTACTGATTTACTAGGGGTTTATCTTCAAAGTTTTATAAAGATTGAGTTTTGATTGGGTGACAAGTAGTCAGGTGCGGAAGCTTTTTATGTCTAGCTAGATTGTTCAAACTAGGATAGGTAACTTATGGATATTCGGCAGAGTGGACCTACAGTTTCACATGGTTAATGAAGATACTGATGGAATTGGAACTACTTTGTTGATGGGACGATGTAGACTATTATGATGTGTTACATAAGGATTTGATGGTTAGTAGAGATTATGAGCTTATAATATACAGGATTATTGGGGTCACTAAAAGTTTCTTAACTGTTGGTATGAGGTATATGATGGTTTGAAGAGGTAGTTGAAAAATGGTATGTGAAATTCATGTGAAGTTGACATTGTGATTCAATTATTTTACCTCAATGAAAAAGTACTTTTATATTGGAAATTAGTGTTATCAGTCTTGGGTGTGACTCATAATTGTCATGTAATGCTTAAAATGAAAGAGAGGGAGCCATAGTTCGAAAATTTTGAAGTCGATAATGTGTTTGCTAAGAAGACTTTAATACTAATGACGATTTAACAATAAGGTAAATGGTTGGTGTACCTATGATGTTTGTTGGTATTAAGAGTTTTAGCTTCAATGGAGAACCATGAGAAGTATATGGGGTTTGATGAATCTAGTATTTGTAATATTGTAATGGAGGTTAGACTGGTTGATTGTTGGTAGCTAAAAACAAAAAAATTCGAGAGATAGAGTCAAATGCATAAAATGTTATTTATATGGGGATTATGGAAGAAGTATCTTATGGTATTCGACTTTGCTTCTGTATATTCTTATGTGACCACTTTCTTCGTACTGCATATTATTTGGAATATAATTCACTGCTTATGCTACTCGTCTTTCCACATCTATGGGTGAATTTCTAGTGGTGGATCGGAGTTACCAATCCTCTTGTATCCTTTGATAGGGTAGGATCCTTGGGCAAACTTGGTCATTTCAGTTATGATAGATTTTGTTTTGTTTGGAATAGTTGAAGTATATCAGTAGTTCTTTATGCACAACCTTGCTTATGAGAACTTATATAAGAGCTACTATGAATAGTTACAATTGTCTAAGAGTATTTTTAGAGGTTCTGCATTTTGAAGTGTATCCCTTGTTGGTGTTTACTTGATATTGTTCTTCTTTGGGTTAGATATGTTGATCCTCTTTTAATGAGTAATCAATGTCTGCAGATAATATTTTATAACTTAAGCTTGTGATGAGATTGTGTTATGAAAAGAAAATCTTGATAAGATCTGTGATGGTTTGTGCATTATGAGTGTGTGGTGGGTGGTTAAAGTCCACTTCTCGTTGTAGCCAGTATTTATTCAGAATTTCATCTTGGTTATGTGAGAAAAGATTTTTTATGATGGTTGTGTTAAGGTCTAGTGGGTTTTACTTTAAGTTGAGTTCATGGGTTAGTTGGTGGCTTGATAATCACTCATGATTTGTAGATCTTTCAAATTTTGATTTCACATTTCAGTTTTTAAAAATTACTCTAGATGGAATAGTCTTAATGATGAAACCACTTGGAGAGATAAACATTGACTCTAGAGATTATGCGATAAGCTTTTGGTAACATTGGTTAATCTTCTTTCTTCCTTATTTTCGAGGACGAACATGGTTTTTAGTGGTGGATTATGTAATGACCCGAAAAGTCGTTAATAGAAACTTTTGTAAAAATTATAGTTTCATCCTCCCAATAGTTATCCCGTGTTATTTATAATTAGTCGATGAAGTGGCTTTGAGGATTTTAAATTATTCGATAACTACAATTAATTAGTCGACATGCATTTATTAAGTAATTTATTTTAATTTAATTGATGATTAATGGGCCAAAGTTATAATTAATTTAATACTTAACTTCACCTGGCCCATATATATTAAAATATGTTAATGAATTTGTTACTTTTAATAAACAATTAACTTAAGAAATAATAATAAAAGAAAACCGAAAACTTTATGGGCGACAACCATGGCGGACGTCTATTGCATCAGGTAAAAATCTCTCCTAATCTTTGTATTCTTGAAATGTGAATGAAGTATTATTATTGTTATGATAATATATTATATTTATAATGATGGGAAATGAAAAGGAAAGAAAACTAAGTTGCAGAGATTTCTCGTCCAAATTTGTATATGCTATATTAATTTAGATTTGAGAAAATGTAGTGCCAATCATTGGGTAATTATTATGGCAATCATTGGGTATTATAGCAAAATAATTGTTGATGTTGAGATTTTTATTCTAATTAGCTTATACAGTGGTCCGCATATATGCATATATAATGATTATGGGTTTAGTTTTGGTCCACAATTTTCTTATAATTATCAAGTTATAATTCAAAGTTTGATATATTAAGATATATAATTAAATATTGATATATAATATTATATGAAAATTATTAGGGTTGTAGTTTTTGGAGAAATTATGACTTAACCCTAGACTTGAAAGCTGAGAAAAATTGAAAGAATTGACATGTTAATTGATCTCAAAATTTATGAAATTGATCATAAATTAAGGCTGAATTGTTGGTTAAAATCTAGACACATAGTAGTGTGAATGTTGTTGTTAGTCGCAAAATCTCATTGTAGTAATTTGTTTGAATAGATTGTATTAATTTGGAGCCCAATGAAAGGGGAAGACTCAAGTGCCAGAATGATTGTTCGACTATTTGAGGCAATTGGATTTCTAAACCCTTGTTAAGTGTATGAAATGCGTGTATTTCCTTGTGGTATATGACTAGGAGTAACAGGATTGGTAATGGGTTGACTTGTCCACATTGATTAATTCTAATGATGAAAAAAGGGATAACAAAAGGAAATGTGATTAATTGTTTGTGTGGTGTGTTGAGAAAGCTTGTTGATGTGATTTCATGTTTGTGTGTTTGTGAACTGTGCAATGTTATGAAAATGGTCATCTCCTCATTATTTGTGTGAACATGTCATTTGCATTATTCTGAGACATGTTTGTGACAAGTGTTATGTGCATTGATAAAGAATGAGAACTTAAAGATGATATACCGTTTCGAGGGATGTATCGCGCGCCGCGATGGATATTATATTTCGAGGGAAGTATCGCGCGCCGCGATGGTTACTATTATCGAGGGTCGTGTTGTGCACCGTGACAGATACACGGACATATATGTCTCCCATGGGTCCCGGATTGAGAGACAGCGGGTGTGTATCACTAGGTCAGACATGCATCATTATACTTGACATTGTATTCCATTGCATTGCACATATTTATCATTAGTGAACTTGATAGTGTTTTGCTGATTTTGTGAATACCTTTCTGTGGAATTGGTGATTGATGATGAATACTGAGCTTCTTGTTGAGCACATGCAATTTGTTAAAGTGTTGTTGTTGGGGATATGTAATTTGTTAAAGTATCATTGTTGAGGATATGTAATTTGTTAAAGTATTGTTGTTGAGGACATGCAATTTGTTAAAGTGTTGTTGTTGAAGATATGTAATTTGTTTAAGTGTTCTTGTTGACCTATGTGCGCTGTAAACCGTGAGTTGTTAGGTTAGGCTGATTTTTTTTTCATGTAGGTTGTAGTTGTGGAGGTTCGGTTGGGGGTGGTAGGAGTACCCGTATTTCATCCCCTTAGCTTGTGTTTAGGGATTTACTTGCTGAGTACCGTGTGGTTTGGTACTCACCCCTTGTTTATACAATTTGTTTTGTAGGTTATGAGCCTGGATTTTTATGGTACTTGTCATTCTCTTTTTTTCCCGAGGCTTCTTGGAGATTTGTGAGGTAGCTGTTTGTCGTCTCAGCAAACTTTCTTTCTCCTTAATTATGATCTTGTTCTATTCGAGAAACAAGTTCATTAGAGACTTGAGTTTTTCTTTTGATTCAATTGTATACTTTAGAGGCTTGTACATGTGACAACCAGGTTTTGGGGTATAATGTTAGTTGATAGTAATTTTTCCGCATTTTATTGTAATAGTTGAGTTTTAGGCTGACTTGTCTTGGTGGGATAAGACGAGTGCCATCACGTCTAATTTTGGGTCGTGACAAAATGGTATCAGAGCCCCAGGTTCATAGGTCTCACGTGTGTACAAGCCGAGTCTAAGTAGAGTCTCAAGGATCGGTACAGAGACGTCTGTACTTATCTTCGAGAGGCTATAGTGACTTTTAGGAAAAATCTCTATTTCTTGAACCTTTATTGTGCGTACTTGGTCCCATTTTGATTCTTATCGCTTCACTCTATTGACTCTCATTTATGTGATGACGCGTAGTTCCTTATATAAATAGTTGGCATGTCGTATATTGTTTTGATGTAAGATCTGGTATTAAGGTGGAAATGATATACTTATGAAATGAATATGTGATCATATTTGAACGGGTTGAGTAAGCTTAGTTAACATAGTAAAAAAATAATAATATAGTATTTGTGTTGGTATAGGCTGAATCGAAAATAGTTCGAGAATTGAAAGTGAAATTATTAAAGAAAAGGTTAGATATGGAACAAATTTGGCAATATTTTACATTTATTCGATTGGTAGAAATGTGTGGTTTATTTGGGTACGATCTGCTCTATTGGTATGATATGTTCTAATGGTGGATTTAGTTTTTTTTTTTTGCGGTGTGATACTAGTGGTATGAAAATGAATACGTGGGTTGTCAAGTGTGAATGTTAACTACTTAAAGAATTATAAGTTGTATCACATACTCATGTAATTACATTAAATGTTACATTCAAATTTGAGAAACTAACTAGTTTGTTACTACGGGTGCTTGAGTTCAAACATTGTTATAAGGGATATTTTAGTGGTGGATTGTTGGTACTGTATTAATACGTTAATTTGTGGAGTATATCTCGAGGGTTTTAAATGAGAAGTAGTCCAAGGGAATGGATAGATACCATACGGAAAAAAACTTATGGGTAAGGAAAGTCTCAAAGAGTATACTTGTGTAAAGGTAATTGAAGATTTTAATAAGAAACTGCGTATAAAATTATGTTAGTCCTTTGGATTTGATTGATATAATTTGGTTTAATGTATCACATCAATGATAAGGTTGACTTTGAGATGATGACAATGGTATAATAGTATTAAATGTTCATGATGGATTATGAAAAAGATAAAGGCGTATGATAATTTATTTATTTTGGTTAAATAAATTTTTATGGTAATAATGGCTTGCGAGTATCTAATGTTGTGATTTTTCTAGTATTTGGTGAGTAACTTGATTGTATGGAAAGTTTCAAGTGATGAAGGGACACCACTCGAATAGAACATAAAGGGACTAGTGTCATAATTAGAAAAAATTGTGAGATGAAATGTAGCCTTCGGAAAGAGGTGAGAACAAATATATTTTTATTCTTATTGTAAGGACTAAGGAGGTATCTTTAGAGGGATTGAGAATTTGACCCAGAAGCACGTGGTTCTTTCTATTTTGTTATGGTTATGGTGATAGTGTTACATGTAGTTCATATCAGTTAAAAAATTGTTGGATAAGATTTGAGGGGGAAAAAAAGAGTCTACAAACGTTTGACTCAGGTTTGGTGATAAGCTATTTATGATTTTGAGTCGGTAACTAGTACAATTAAATTGTTAATGAAGGATATAGTAATATTAATGGGGAGACGGTCAATTATAGGCTAATATACATGAATTCATAAAGATCTTTAGTGTATGAGCTAATGTTGATAGATAATGGAATTGTATTACATGGTTGAGATCAAAAAATTAAGTTTTTCATGGTGAGTTTATGTTCATGGTAGATATTTTGTCAAGGTATGAATTGATAAGGTAAGAAATGATCGATAACATTGAGTATGAAGTATTTGGAAGGACTTTAAAATAATTTAAGTAGTAAATTTGGTTAATTTTGATTGTTATACCTAAGGGGGTTTCATGTAATGTTTTGATTTAGAGGGTAATGTAAAATCATAATGACTTGTTGGTCAAATGACAAGATTGGTAAACAAGTTAGCAAAAGGAACAAGAGTCGGGCGTATTAAAGGGTTCAATATATTAGGAATTTTATGTCATGCGAAGAATTTGAGATAAGTGAAGGAATAAGACCTCTTGTATAAGCCATTGATTTGTAGTTTAAGTTTTTATTAATTTTTGCCTATGAATTTAGATATGAATGTGAGAATTAAGATATGAATGTGAGATGTGAACTAGTTCGGTACTGACTTACTAGGGGTTTATCTTCAATGTTTTATAAAGATTGAGTTTTGATTGGGTGACAAGTAGTCAGGTGCGAAAGATTTTTATGTCTAGCTAGATTGTTCAAACTAGGATAGGTAACTTATGGATATTCGGCAGAGTGGACCTACAGTTTTACATGGTTAATGAAGATTTTGATGGAATTGAAACTACTTTGTTGATGGGACGATGTAGACTGTTATGATGTGTTACATAAGGATTTGATGGTTAGTAGAGATTTTGAGCTTATAATATATAGGATTATTGGGGTGACTAAAAGTTTCTTAACTGTTGGTATGAGGTATATGATGGTTTGAATAGGTAGTTGAAAAATGGTATGTGAAAATTCATGTGAAGTTGACATTGTAATTCAATTATTTTACCTCAATGGAAAAGTACTTTAAGATTAGAAATTAGTGTTATCAGTCTTGGGTGTGACTCAGAAATATCATGTCATGCTTAAAAGTAAAGAGAGGGAGCCATAGTTCGAAAATTTTGAAGTCAATAATGTGTTTGCTAAGAAGACTTTAATACTAGTGACGATTTAACAGTAAGGTAAA
The DNA here is from genome assembly GCA_016801875.1 of Solanum sitiens. Taxonomy (NCBI): domain Eukaryota; kingdom Viridiplantae; phylum Streptophyta; class Magnoliopsida; order Solanales; family Solanaceae; genus Solanum; species Solanum sitiens. The sequence goes on from JABWTJ010000628.1 coordinate 263,475, forward strand.
TGGTTGGTGTACCTATGATGTTTGTTGGTATTAAGAGTTTTAGCTTCAATGGAGAACCATGAGAAGTATATGGGGTTTGATGAATCTAGTATTTGTAATATTGTAATGGAGGTTAGACTGGTTGATTGTTGGTAGCTAAAAACAAAAAAATTCGAGAGATAGAGTCAAATGCATAAAATTTTGTTTATATGGGCATTATGGAAGAAGTATCTTATGGTATTCGACTTTGCTTGTGTATATTCTTATGTGACCACTTTCTTCGTACTGGATAATATTTGGAATATAATTCACTGCTTATGCTACTCGTCATTCCACATCTATGGGTGAATTCCTAGTGATGGATCGGATGTACCGATCCTCTTGTATCCTTTGATAGGGTAGGATCCTTAGGCATACTTGGTCATTTCAGTTATGATAGATTTGGTGTTGTTTGGAATAGTTGAAGTATATCAGTAGTTCTTTATGCACAACCTTGATTATGAGAACTTATATAAGAGCTACTATGAAAAGTTACAATTGTCTAAGAGTATTTTTAGAGGTTCTGCATTTTGAAGTGTATCCCTTGTTGGTGTTTACTTGATATTGTTTTTCTTTGGGTTAGATATGTTGATCCTCTTTTAATGAGTAATCAATGTCTGCAGATAATATCTTATTACTTAAGCTTGTGATGAGATTGTGTTATGAAAAGAAAATCTTGATAAGATCTGTGATGGTTTGTGCATTATGAGTGTGTGGTGGGTGGTTAAAGTCCACTTCTGGTTGTAGCCAGTATTGATTCAGAATTTCATCTTGGTTATGTGAGAAAAGATTTTTTATGATGGTTGTGTTAAGGTCTAGTGGGTTTTACTTTAAGTTGAGTTCATGGGTTAGTTGATGGCTTGATAATCACTCATGATTTGTAGATCTTTCAAATTTTGATTTCACAGTTCAGTTTTTAAAAATTACTCTAGATGGAATGGTCTTAATGATGAACCCACTTGGAGAGATAAACATTGACTCTAGAGATTATGCGATAAGCTTTTGGTAACATTGGTTAATATTCTTTCTTCCTTATGTTCGAGGACGAACATGGTTTTTAGTGGTGGATTATGTAATGACCTGAAAAGTCGTTAATAGAAATTTTTGTAAAAATTATAGTTTCATCCTCCCAATAGTTATCCAGTGTTATTTATAATTAGTCGATGAAGTGGGTTTGAGGATTTTAAATTATTCGATAACTACAATTAATTAGTCAACATGCATTTATTAAGTAATTTATTTTAATTTAATTGATGATTAATGGGCCAATGTTATAATTAATTTAATGCTTAACTTCACCTGGCCCATATATATTAAAATAGGTTAATTGTTATAAAATCAAGCTCATGACAGTATAATCATGAAGAGAAGAAGACAAGAGAAGTAGATGAAGGAGAAGACTTTTCTTTTTATTCAAGTGTGTTATACAAAAGGTAAAAGATATCTCTATTTATAGAGTTGAGATATCACTCCAAAGGTCACCATGATAAATGCCCAATTAGTAGATACATAGTTATCCAAATGATTCTTATCACCTTGGAAACATGTATACAAGAATACAATTAAGTCTTGAGTATATCTAAAGGACAATCCACACAATTCAATGGATTTATAACACTCCCCCTTGGATGTCCACAGATAATGTGCCTCGTTAAAACCTTACTAGGAAAAACCCTGTGGGAAAAAATTCTAGTGAAGGAAAAAGAGTACACATATCTTTTGATACGCATTATTTGCTGCCTCATTAAAAACCTTGCCAGGAAAACCCAGTGGGATAAAACCTCGGTCAAGGAAAAAAGAGTGCAACGCGTATTATACTCCCCCTGATTAAAACATCACTTAATTTCTTACGATAATGTCTCCAATCTTCGTACATTGTGGTTGGTATATTCTTTTTCAAAGAAAAACCACACATTTCCTGAATATGATGTGTCATTTATCTCAACCAGACATACTCTCAACTTGCTTCATGGAGGGCTTTTATTTTTGCATACCAACATTTATTTCATTGATCGCCAGGATATTGTTGTGCCTCCACGTGCAAACAAATAGCATTTTTGAGACCGTGCTTTATGCGGATCAGATAAATATTCTGCATCTGCATAACCATCAGCTCTGACTTGAATTCTTCGTAGTAGAATGAACTCATGTCTATGGTCCTTCAAAGTATTCAAGTATATACATAACACCATTTCAGTGTCCTTTTGTTGGGGAGGAACCGAATCTTGCATGTAAATTTACTGCAAAACAGATATCTGATCGAGTATTGTTAGCAAGATGCATTAGTACCCTGATTGCACTAAGATATGGAGTTTCATCATCAAGAAGCTCTTCATCCTTCTCTTGAGATCAAATGAATCATCATTATTTCAAGCGATCTCATAATCATTGGGGTACTCAATGAATGTGATTTATCCATATAAATTTCATCAAAATTTTTCTGTGTATATTGATTGATGGACAAATATTTCATTCGTCAAATTATCAATCTGTAGGTCAAGACAACATTCTGTCTTACCAAGACCTTTCACCATTTCAAAAACTCAAGAGCTTTTGAAAACTCTTTAAGAGTGTTAATAATTTCAAGTCATCAACACAAACAATTTATAACAAATTCAGATCCTTGATTATTTCAATCCATATAAGGATTTCTGAAGCTTTGTTGAAAAAGTTTCCTTCAAACTTTTATATGCTTCAGACACCTCGATTGCTTCAAGGATTTTCATATAACCTTCATTGTCTAGCTAGACATTACAAATATTCATTAAATGCATTCAAGTTTTTCATATGTTGCTAGATCAAAACAAACCTCATTGCATCCACCATTGGAGAAAACATCTCCAATAATGTCAGGATTTTTGCGATAAATCTTTATACCCCAAGGCACAAACCGTATTTGATATCTTACAGTTATACTATCGCATAATAATTTATTTGTACCCCACTGACATTATACCTTGATTTATGGACTACCAGTCCAAAACATCACTTTTATAAGTGAACCAAAATATACTTGAATTATGCATTTTACTTGGCCAATCATTTATCTGTCCCACTCTATGACAGATTTGAATTCAACATCCTCGTCACAATTTATATCATTGAGCGCTACCTCATATCAAATATTCCGTCGACGGTTATTTGATATCGATTCCAATAAGACATAACTTATCGAGATCTCTTCATTTTTCATTATTTTTTAGGTACCTGAACCTTTTCCAAGGTTTTATGAATTGTTATGTCGTGGTGCTCTCTTATAGCACTTGCCTCGTTATTATGATCATATAGATCATTTGCTCCTCTCCTTCTTCAAGGAATTTTATTTGGAACCGATTGGTCTATTACGCTTCCGGCGTATCATAGACTCTGTCCTTCAAGGACTTCACATTGGAGCATTTACAGCTGAATTATTTCATAGGGTCAGTACATTCATCTGGCAATTAATTTACAACATTATGCAAATGAATTATCCCTTGAACTTTAAGTTCACATATTTATTTAACGAGGATCTAGATAATTCATAATTAACCGCACACATAATTTTCAGCTGTCAATCATCTCTCCCCCTAATGTTAGAAAATCTAACATTCACCCAAACCTTATTTGGGAATTCATCTTTGTGCGTGGTGGAGCAATTAAAATCATAACCGCACATTCAACATTTTAGATGAAAATTATTTAGTTCCTGACCTTGAACCAATTATGATGGGGAAACCTTGTTGGCTTGATGCATACATGTGTTGCTACATGTTAAATAAAATTATCTCATACCAAATCTTATTTGGGAGTTTTGTTCTCATAACCATGATTTAGCTATAATTGGAGGCATACAATTTCTGCTAAATCAACCAGCATTATCAATACAATTTTAAACAACCTTACAAACACCAATTTGTAAGTTGACAACAAAGCACATGTGATCATCACATAGATACGTCTATCATATAGTTGCAAATGATCCACATTGCAGATGAATGAGCTCATATTCACCTTTTTAAATGTTTCAAAAATTTCAGGGAATTACAATCCCAACCTTAGCTAGTACAATGAAAACAAGCAACAAAAGAGAATTCTTGAAGAATCTTTTATTTCTTCATCATATAAGGCACATGAATTCTCATTATATTTGCATCACATTTAGTCGCAATGGCCAACTGATCATGCCAACTGATTTTTATTTTAGTACACTTACAGTTTACTTTTACATGTGATTTCATCAGCATGTCCATGTTTGTATGCAACAAACAAGAGGGGAAAAAATGGGTAATCGTTTACATCAATATTTATAACCCACTTCGGTTGTAGTAATTTAAAGATATTAAATCCTTTCATAATTTATAGTCTCAATATTTCTTTTTAATTCATCTGAAACTTAAAAAGTTTTCTTTTGAGACTTACTACAACCCCAATATTATTCCTCTGGTAATAACACAACTCGTTAGAGCTTGCTATTAATTTTGTGTACTATCAGATATTGCATGACACCATTCCTATGGTGAACATCTCCTTCAAGGAGGAAATTATATTATTATTGTCATGGTCAAACATTACGAGCAAGACATGTTTCTTTCTTTACTTTTGTTGTACCATAGGTACACAACCAATCCCAAATTTATATTGCCACACAATAATGACTACAATCCTTATAGGCAAGAACTATTTCTTTCTTTTGCCCATTCGGTAGTTCACAATAAACATACCATAGTGACGTATAAATGTACAATACCATTAACCATTTCTGTCAAATAAAATTTATTTCCTCTCAAACCTCCTGTAGAGGTGAGTTTTGACATATATCATTTTTCTCAAACCTCCCATAGAGGTGAGTTGTGACATATATCCAACCAATAATGATTTTATCACATTTTGACCCATTCTCTTATAGAATGGTGGAGCATTCATGATACTCATCACTTGTCACATTCTCTTCAAGGAATGGACTAATCATTTATATGTGTTTCATAAATTTGCATTATAAGCAATTTGTTATGCCTTTAAAATTCATCATATTTACATGACACACCTCAACATCACTTTGAAAGATCAAGTGTACCATTACTTTATCTTCTTGTCTTTTGATAGAGGATTTATAAACTTGTCAAATTATTGGGTCGACAACATTCACAAGTCCAATGACCTTTCATACCATTTTGATAATGAAAACTGCCTTCACATTTTGAAGGACTAATTGGAGAACCCATAATGTTCTTCCTTTTATAATTACCACAATGATGACTATTATAGTTCCGTCCCTTCATGCCCTTTTTCATATCGTTAATCATTTGTCATCTTTCATACTAATTATTTACTTCTACCACATTCATACGATAGAATGGAGCAAGTCAACATCAGATTTCAAAGTTATCATATGTTGCTACCACATTCTTTTCAAGGAATGGAGCAAATTCAATGGGACAAATTTCAAGGCTTTTTTCTTAGTCATCATTTTATCATCGATATGGTGCATTGGCTAAAACACAATGTCTTACCCATATAAGGCGTGTTACGCCATAACTCCATGGGACTTGAACCCAATCACGGTGCATCAAAACTCAAATTGATGTCTTACCCTTTTGGTGCGATAGAACATGAATCTATCGTCTTACCCTCAAACATTTTTTTTTTAATTATGGTGCATCCGGACTTTAACCTGATGTCTTACCCTTTTGGTGCGATGAGACTTGAATCCACCGTCTTACCCTTAACCAACGGTATAATAGATCGAAATACAACATGACTCACCCTTTGAGTCTTTCAAAGTAATTAAAATAATATTCAAACTCATGTTATTAAAATTTTATACCTTCTTTCATTTAAGATTTTTTTTTTATAGCATGTCATATTCAATCAATAGTAGTATATGTCTTTTGTTCCTGGTCAATGTTAGTGATTGGACATTATTGTATTCTAAATCATAAAAAGATTTTATAAAATACATACCTGATTTTATGTATATAGTACTTTGATCTTCATAACGAGATCAACCAAAATATGAGTTAAAGAAAAACAAGAACTCACTCTCAATTGGATAGAGTCTCGTGCTGATAACGTGTTATAAAATCAAGCTCATGACAGTATAATCATGAAGAGAAGAAGACAAGAGAAGTAGATGAAGGAGAAGACTTTTCTTTTTATTCAAGTGTGTTATACAAAAGGTGAAAGATATCTCTATTTATAGAGTTGAGATATCACCCCCAAAGGTCACCATGATAAATGCCCAATTAGTAGATACATAGTTATCCAAATGATTCTTATCACCTTGGAAACATGTATACATGAATACAATTAAGTCTTGAGTATATCTAAAGGACAATCCACACAATTCAATGGATTTATAACATTAATGAATTTGTTACTTTTAATAAACAATTAACTTAAGAAATAATAATAAAAGAAAACCAAAAACTTTATGGGCGACAACCATGGCGGACGTCTACTGCATCAGGTAAAAATCTCTCCTAATCTTTGTATTCTTGAAATGTGAATGAAGTATTATTATTGTTATTATAATATATTATATTTATAATGATGGGAAATGAAAAGGAAACAAAACTAAGTTGCAGAGATTTCTCGTCCAAATTTGTATATGCTATATTAATTTAGATTTGAGAAAATGTAGTGCCAATCATTGGGTAATTATTATGGCAATCATTGGGTATTATAGCAAAATAATTGTTGATGTTGAGATTTTTATTCTAATTAGCTTATACAGTGGTCCGCATATATGCAGATATAATGATTATGGGTTTAGTTTTGGTCCACAATTTTCTTATAATTATCAAGTTATAATTCAAAGTTTGATATATTAAGATATATAATTAAATATTGATATATAATATTATATGAAAATTATTAGGGTTGTAGTTGTTGGAGAAATTATGACTTAACCCTAGACTTGAAAGCTGAAAAAAATTGAAAGAATTGACATGTTAATTGATCTCAAAATTTATGAAATTGATCATAAATCAAGGCTGAATTGTTGGTTAAAATCTAGGCACATAGTAGTGTGAATGTTGTTGTTAGTCGCAAAATCTCATTGTGGTAATTTGTTTGAATAGATTGTATTAATTTGGAGCCCAATTAAAGGGGAAGACTCAAGTCACATAATGATTGTTCGACTATATGAGGCAAGTGGATTTCTAAACCTTTGTTAAGTGTATGAAATGCGTGTATTTTCTTGTGGTATATGATTCGGAGTAACAGGATTGGTGATGGGTTGACTTGTCCACATTGATTAATTCTAATGATGAAAAAAGGGATAACAAAAGGAAATGTGATTAATTGTTTGTGTGGTGTGTTGAGAAAGGTTGTTGATGTGATTTCATGTTTGTGTGTTTGTGAACTGTGACATGTTATGAAAATGGTCAACTCCTCATTATTTGTGTGAACATGTCAATTGCATTATTCTGAGACATGTTTGTGACAAGTGTTATGTGCATTGATAAAGAATGAGAACTTAAAGATGATATACCGTTTCGAGGGATGTATCGCGCGCCGCGATGGATACTATATTTCGAGGAACGTATCGCGCGCCGCGATAGTTACTATTATCGAGGGTCGTGTCGTGCGTCGCGACATATGCATGGACATATATGTCCCTCATGGGTCCCGGACTGAGAGACAGCGGGTGTGTATCACTAGGTCAGACATGCATCATTATACTTGACATTGCATTCCATTGCATTGCACATACTTATCATTAGTGAACTTGATATTGTGTTTTGCTGATTTTGTGAATACCTTTCTGTGGAATTGGTGATTGATGATGAATACTGAGCTTGTTGTTGAGGACATGCAATTTGTTAAAGTGTTGTTGTTGGGGATATGTAATTTGTTAAAGTATCATTGTTGAGGATATGTAATTTGGTAAAGTATTGTTGTTGAGGACATGCAATTTGTTAAAGTGTTGTTGTTGAGGATATGTAATTTGTTTAAGTGTTCTTGTTGACCTATGTGCGCTGTAAACCGTGAGTTGTTAGGTTAGGCTAATTTTTTTTTATGCAGGTTGTAGTTGTGGAGGTTCGGTTGGTGGTGGTAGGAGTACCCGTATTTCATCCCCTTAGCTTGTGTTTAGGGATTTACTTGCTGAGTACCGTGTGGTTTGGTACTCACCCCTTGCTTCTACAAAGTGTTTTTGTAGGTTATGAGCCTGGATTTTTATGGTACTTGTCATTTTCTTTTTTTCCCGAGGCTTCTTGGAGATTTATGAGGTAGCTGTTTGTCGTCTCAGCAAACTTTCTTTCTCCTTAATTATGATCTTATTCTATTCTAGAACAAGTTCATTTGAGACTTGATTTTTTCTTTTGATTCAATTGTATACTTTAGAGGCTTGTACATGTGACAACTAGGTTTTGGGGTATAATGTAGGTTGATATTAATTTTTCCGCATTTTATTGTAATAGTTGAGTTTTAGGCTGACTAGTCTTGGTGGGATAAGACGAGTGCCATCACGTCCAATTTTGGATCGTGACATTGTTCAACATCAATCCAAATAAAGCAACTATCATACTTATATTTGAACATGAACACAGGTTCTTCCACAGGTTTTTCAATATACGAATTTGACCCGCCAACAATAATTGGAATACGTTGAGTCTTTAGTATTTTGTCTATGTAGACAACAACTTGCAAACAAAAATCTTCAGCTGTGAAGTCTGAATCTGGCTCAATTTCACCTAAGAAAATGTGATCAAATTAACTTTATCAGAATTGAAAGAAATAATTTTTTAATAGTAAAGTATATTTTTCCATTATAATCTATAATTACTACTATAAAATTATCTAGGTAGTCATTTGATATAAGTATTCTTTGAAATAAATATATATACCTAACAAATAGTGTCGCACGCCTTGTTTCTCTGTGTGTGATCTTGTTTGTAACAATTTCGAGTCCCTTGTAAACTTGCATTTTATCCGAGTTAGTTATTTCTCCTCGAAAATGAATGGCAAGGTCAACAGAGAGACGGGATTTTCCCGTTCCTGTGGCCCCAATTATGAGGATCACTTTCTTCTTGTTGAACTCTTCATTATTGATGAAAGTATTCATTTTATCTACAAAATAATAAAATAAAAATAATAATTAGTTTATAATAGTGAATGCATAAAGTCAGACATTAAAAGTCTTGTAAATACAAAGCTAGTAAGTACAAACCTTACTTGACTTGGAATATACTATGTAAAAATATAATTTTTTCTTGATGGTGGATGTGAAAAGAAATTGCATTCGGCTTTTATAGTAAAATCTATTTGTGGACTTATTTATTGACATACCAATTTCATAATTACTGATATATTTTAGGATAAGAATGACTTTTGAAAATTTTATAGATATGTCAACTTGTATTTTGGTAATATTATTAAATATATTTTAGGATAAAGTTAGTTGTTAGGAGATCACATAGAGCTGGGCTTTTATGGTAAAAATATGATTAATTATAAGTTTATTAATTAGTATATCAAATTAAATATATATAAATATCTTTTATAATAAGAATAGTTCATGAAAAAATTTAGAGATGCGTCACCTTGAATTTTGGAGATAAAGCTTAAATTATTTTAGGATGAAGTTTCTAGATGTATATAGTTATGAGATCACAAATAGAGTTGACGCAAAGATCTATTATAAAAGGATTGTAAAAAGAACTCAATAATATTTCTTACGGAATTTACTGAAGTGATAATGCGTCAAATCTTACACTATTTAACAACACGTCATAAGTGTTAAGTCTAATTCCGTAAGAGGGAAGTGAACAATTATCTATAACTATTTCAATTACGAGTATTTATATTGACTTGTGCACAATATTATAATAGATAAGGATTTTATTGAATCAAGCTTGAATCACCGTGATAGAATTAGGTATAATATATTCATTACCGATAGATTACAAATTTGCTATTTTATCTTCTTTGTCTATGTAACATTTTTAATTTTTGAGTTAAGAATTTTATTCTTTAAAATCCTTTTAGGGTGGAATCTTCCCGAACATTTATGGTAATTTATTATTTTATCACTCTATTAGCTTGACAATCTGAGAGATCTCATGTAATTGTGTACGTACGTATTCATATTAATATATATTAAATATAGAAGACTTGGACTTGGACTTGGGGCTTGGGCTTGGATCGGAACTTAAAATAAATATTTCATCTATAAATAAGAATTTTTTTACAGATAAGAGTAACATATATAGAAAGAAGGGTCATATCATATGTATATTTGTAATTCGATACATACTGTACAAAATAGGTCAAAAATTAAAGTGACCAAAACAGAAGATGGAGATAACGACTGTTTATGTACACTCAATAATAATATTCATTTTTGAGATATCTTTTCACAATATCTAGACATGGTTGCAAAACAGTATTCCTCCATGCTTCGTCAGGATCTTCTTTTCTATCTTCTTTAATAACGTCCGTAGCAATAATATGATGCACTGAGCACATTTTTTCATTTATTAATCGTTGAATCTTGTCAAGTTGGTTACAAATTAACGTACGAGTATTACACTTGATACTTGAAATTGAAGCTTGAAGAATCATCTACTTTGATTCATCATCTCCGTCTTTATTCGTTTGTTCTCTTAAATATCTGTCCATTTCAGGGACACAAATGGACCGTCGGATTCCTTTGGTGTAATCTGCATCTGGAATGAAAATCTGTCGCACCTCATCCACTAGCCCTGCATGCAACACAAATTTAGTAGAGCATAGATTTGATAACCAAATGTATTATTAAGAAAATTATATAAGATAAGTTTTTAGCTAGCTGAATGATATTAAATTTTGATTGATACATAAAATAATTACAAAAATTACCTGCGTTGACCATTTGATCAACCCTCATGCCAACTCTACAGTTCAAGACTGATTGCTCAACATCAATCTAAATAAAGCAACTATCATACTAATATTTGAACATGAACACAGGGTCTTCCACAAGTTTTTCAATATACGAATTTGACCCTCCAACAATAATTTGAACACGTTGAGTCTTCAGTATTTTATATATGTAGACAACAACTTGCATACAAAAATCTTCACCTGTGAAGTCTGACTGGCTCAATTTCACCTAAAAAAATATGATCAAATTAACTTTATCAGAATTGAAAGAAATAATTTTTTAATAGTAAAGTATATTTTTCACTAGAATCTATAATTACTACTAAAAAATTATCTTGGTAGTCATTTGATATAAGTATTCTTTGAAATAAATTTATATACCTAAAAAATAGTGTCGTACACCTTGTTTCTCAGTGTGTGTGATCTTGTTTGTAACAATTTAAAGTACCTTGTAAACTTGTATTTTATCCGAGTTAATTATTTCTCCTCGAAAATGAATGGCAAGGTCAACAGATAGACGGGATTTTCCCGTTCCTGTGGCCCCAATTATGAGTATCACTTTCTTCTTGTTGAACTCTTCATTATTGATGAAAGTATTCATTTTATCTAAAAAAAATAATAATAATAATAATTAGTTTATAATAGTGAATGCATAAAGTCAGACATTAAAAGTCTTGTAAATACAAAGCTAGTAAGTACAAACCTTGCTTGACTTGGAATATACTATGTAAAAATATAAATTTTTCTTGATGGAGGATGTGAAAAGAAATTGCATTCGGCTTTTATAGTAAAATCTGTTTGTGAACTTATTAATTGACATACCAATTTCATAATTACTGATATATTTTAGGATAAGAATGACTTTTGAAAATTTTATAGATATGTCAACTTGTATTTTGGTAATTATTATTAAATATATTTTAGGATAAAGTTAGTTGTTAGGAGATCACATAGAGCTGGGCTTTTATGGTAAAAATGTGATTAATTATAAGTTTATTAATTAGTATACCAAATTAAATATATATTCATATCTTTTAGAATAAGAATAGTTCATGAAAAAATTTAGAGATGTGTCACCTTGAATTTTGGCGATAAAGCTTAAATTATTTTAGGATGAAGTTTCTAGATATATATAGTTATGAGATTACAAATAGAGTTGACGCAAAGATCTATTACAAAAGGATTGTAAAAAGAACTCAATAATATTTCTTACGGAATATATTGAAGTGATAATGTGTCAAATCTTACACTTTAACAACACGTCAGAAGTGTTAAGTCTAATTACATAAGAGGGAAGTGAACAATTATCTATAACTATTTCAATTACGAGTATTTATACTGACTTGTGAACCATATAATAATAGATAAGGTTTTATTGAATCAAGCTTCAATCACCGTGATAGAATTAGGTATAATATATTCATTACCGATAGATTACAAATATACTATTTTATATTATTTGTCTATGTAACATTTTTGAGTTAAGAATTCTATTATTTAAAATCCTTTTAGGTTGGAATCTTCCCGAACATTTATGGTAATTTATTATTTTATCACTCTATTAGCTTGACAATATGAGTGATCTCATGTAATTGTGTACGTACTTATTCATATTAATATATATTAAATATAGAAGACTTGGACTTGGACTTGGGGCTTGGGCTTGGATCAGAACTTAAAATAAATATTTCATCTATAAATAAGATTTTTTTTACAGATAAGAGTAACATACATAGAAAGAAGGGTCATTGTCACGACCCAAAATTGGACGTGATGGCACTCGTCTTATCCCACCAAGACAAGTCAGCCTAAAACTCAACCATTACAATAAGATGCGGAAAATTTACTATCAACTTAAATTCTACCCCAAAACCTGGTTGTCACGTGTACAAGTCTCTAAAGTATACAGTTGAATCAAAAGAAAATAAAAGTCTCATATGACATTGTTTTAGAGTAGAACAAAATCATAAACAGGAGTAAGGAGGTCTGCTGAGACGACAAACAGCTACCTCACAAATCTCCAAGAAGCGTCGGAAAATAAGAGAATATATCAGTAAGTTCCGGGCTAGTAACCTACAAAAAAAATTGTAGAAGCAAGGGGTGAGTACCAAACCACAAGGTACTCAACAAGTAAACCTCTAAACACAAGCTAAGGGGATGAAATACGGGTACTCCTACCACCCCCAAACCGAACCTCCACAACTACAACCTGCATAAAAATCAGCCCAACCTAACAACTCAAGGTTTACAGCGCACATAGTTCAACAAGAACACTTAAACAAATTACATATCCTCAACAACAACACTTTGACAAATTATATGTTCTCAACAACAAACTTTAACAAATTACATGTCATCAACAACAATACTTTAACAAATTCATATCCTCAACAAAGATACTTTAACAAATTGTATATCCTCAACAACAAGCTCAGTATTCATCCATCACCAATTTCACAAAAAGGCATTCACAAAATCAGCAAAACACAATATCAAGTTCACTAATGATAAGTATGTGCAATGCAATGGAATGCAATGTCAAGTATAATGATGCATGTCTGACCTAGTGATACACACCCGCTGTCTCTCAGTCCGGGACCCATGGGCGACATATCTGTCCATGCATCTATCGCGGCGCACGACACGACCCTCGATAATAGTAATCATCGCGGCGCGCGATACGTCCCTCGAAATATAGTATCCATCGCGGCGCGCGATACGTCCCTCGAAATATAGTATCCATCGCGGCGCGCGATACGTCCCTCGAAATGGTACATCCTTCTTAAGTTCTCATTCTTTCTCAATGCACATAACACTTGTCACAACTATGTCTTAAAATAATGCAAATGACATGTTCACACAAATAAAGAGGATATGACCATTTTCATAACATTGCACAATTCACAACAACATCAACACTGATTTAACAAGCCTTTCAAACCATTCTCCATTATCAACACATCACACACAAGCAATTATTCACATTGCCTTTTATTACCCTTTGTTTTAATCATTAGAATTAATCAATGTGGACAAGTCAACCCATCACCAACTCCCATTACTCCCACACATATATCCCAAGGAAATACACATATTTCATACACTTAGCAAACTATATTTCATACACTTAGCAAGAGTTTAGAAATCTACTTGCCTCAAATAGTTGAACAATGACTCTAGAACTTGAGCCTTCTCTTTCGTTGAGCTTCCAAATCAAAGCAATCTATTCAAGTACATATTCACTATAAGATTTCAAAGCTTACAACACCCATAATATTATTGGTTTAGCCTAGACCCAAAAGATCACCCAAATCTATAATCAAGTTTCTAAGTTTCAAGCTTAGAGTTAAGTTCCAATTCTTGTCCAGTTCCATAATTCAAATGGTATTCATATGACACAATAGATATAATACGTAATTACCTATCTCAATATGTCAAAACTTAACTCATAATATGATAATAATAATAAAATTAAGTCAAGTTACCAATCACCCACGGATACTAACTCCACCTCCGAACCTAAGGATCCATACGTCTTCATTGTATATTCAATTCTATTTCCTAAATGCTAACCACACAGTATAGCAATCATTACATATTCTTTATTAATTAAATTGTCAATCTACCCAATATAATAATTTGATGATCTTTAAGACATATAAAAAAAAGATAAAAGAAACATAAACAGTAAGCTAATAATCTTCTTCACTCTTTGGTGCAAAATTGATTGTCCCTGCACTAATCACTGGCAACATGATTAGCCAATGATTGGGCAACAATTGTTATACCACAAAATCCAAAGAACAATTTATATTCCAATGCAAATTCAAGTATATTATATTAAATATTGTTCCATTAATGTCTAACCAAAACTTTATATTACAGAATTCTAGATTTGCATTCGGTGATGAAAAATTGCTAACAATTCTTACCTGCAGTCGGTACCCTCGCCTCCGACGCCACCCAGCCGAGGTAATTTTCTCCCTTTCTTATTATCTTCATTTATTTTTATATATATAAATAATAAACCCTACTACTTATTTAGTATATAAGGGGCAAATAGTATAGAATCTTAAATAAATTATCACTTTTATCCATTAACTATTGCTTTAGTCAATTATCTACAATTATCCATCAAATAATTAACTCAAGTTAAAAAAAATAGTTCAAAATTCTAAAAAATAACGTACCGGGTCATTACAATATCCACCACTAAAAACCATGTTCGTCCTCGAACATAAGGAAGAAGAAAGTATAATAACCACACATTACCAGAAGTCTAATTTATGACCCACTAGTCGGTGTTCATCTTTTCAAGTGAGCTCCTCCTTAACACCATGCTATCAAGATCAACTACTAAGATCTGAACTTTCTAACCAACCTCTTTTCAGCCAAACACACTAATTTAATAATATAATTCATCACTAAGCATTAATGACATTATTATGTTACTAAGCAACACCAACATTTATGTCCATATATTCTTTCATCTAATAATCTAATAATTTCCATTCACTATTTTAAACCATTAACCTAAATACTTTCCCAGTTTTCAAGGCACTTCAGTGGTATTAAATCCACAAACTACACACGCCAATATTAACAATTTGCCTTGTCCAAATCAATATCTACATAGACATACAAGAATTACAATATGATAAGAATTTCTCTACCTGAAGTCGTCCGTCACATTCTCTGCTAATCGTGCAACTGGCCATTTTTTCTGTTTTCTGAGATAATGACTCACATAGGAACCCTAATTATATTAGACTAACTATAAAAGTGTGAAAGTGAGCAACTATTAGTTTTAATATTATTTTCTTTAACCACCAATTAAATTTATTATTAAAATTGCCCCACTATTAATAATTATAGTTAAGAATAGTTCAAAATACCAATTTAAAATCTATCAAAAAATATTTTATGAAATAAAAATCTCTAGTACTCAAACGACCAAAAGGGTCGTTACAGTAGATACCAATTTACCAATCGTTCGTCCTCGAACGAGCAAAGGAAGACAAGGATAAGAAAGGGTAGTTGTCTCAACGATTACTCCCAATATATTAGTACTCACTGTCTCATCTCAAAAGTAACAACTCAACCAACTGGAGACTTACACATCATCTCATACAACGTCTCAAATGGGGTCATCTCGATACTTGAATGATTACTATTATTGTATGTAAACTCCACTAAAAAAAACTATTTCCAATAACCACCAAAGTTGATCGTATTCACATCCTCAACATATTCTCAAGGAACTTGGCACAACCATTTGGTAGAATCTTTTCTCACATAACCATGATAAAATCTCAAAACCAATACGGGCTATAATTAGTAGTGAACTTGAAACAACCACCACACACTTATGGTGCACATAGCATCATAGATCTTATCAATATATCCTTCTCACAACGTAAACATTTCACAAGCTTAAGTTATAAAAATTTAATCTTTAGACATCAGTTATCATCAAGAATAATCTAGCGCATCTAATCCAAAAATGGAAATAATTAAGTAACCACCATCGAGTGATACACCCAAGCATACAGAACATCTAACATAAATGTATCATATGCTAAAACCAAATAACGTCATTAGCCAATGATTGGCTAATCATTGGGTAACATCCAAAAGCTTAATTATATAATAAAAAGTCATACCACTACCATCGCTGCAACCTAACATTCCATGTCTATCCCTCCATATAATATCCAACAACAATACTCCAATCATTATCCTCAATTATGAACTAAATTTCCTTAATTATATTCTTTCTTAGTTGCAACTTGTATCCACATATACTCATATAAATTTAACACCTAATAATCTAAAGCTTAACAGTTGTCCCATTCCACCGAAATTAGCCATAAAATATTATTTTCCATGAATCCACATGGACTAATAAACAACAATTTCATAAATTTATTTATTTATTTATTTTTAACAAATATTACCAATTTTCCAGTGTCCATCTAATGTCGTTCACAGTTATAACACTCATAACTTGTTCTTATAATATACCGACACCTACTCATCACATTACAACTAAATCAATATTTAACACAAAAAAATATTGCAATTTGTAGAAAGAACCTGAGAATCACTGTTGCTCTGCATAGTCTCCCTCCATCTCAATTCGTTTTACCCTTTTTCAACTGTGCCTCTATCTTTAAACTTCTCTTCTTCTTCTTTTTAGCTACCCAAAATCACAAATGTTGTCGCTATAAAAGTTGCACACATACTAGATTTATTGTACCCCCATCCACTGAATTAATCACTTTTAATACTAACAAAACATCATAATCATACCGATTCTCTACCTTATTCTCTAACCATCATTAATATCAATGTATTCTTATCAAGTACATGTTCAAACTATGGCTATCTCTCTTTCTATTTAAGCATTTCATGACAAATACGAGTCTCAAAACAAGGCTAATAGCACTAATCTCAAATTTGTCCCATCGAGATAAAGATATTGAATCACAACCAATGTCGACTCTGCACAATCTTTCATATACCTAGTTTTAACTACCATTCAAATCATTATATACCTCATAGCAACACTTAAGTAATTCTTGGTCACCACAATAAGTTTATATACTATGAGCAAGTAAACTCCATTAACTATCAAATGTCTATTTAACACATCTTATGGTCATATCTAACCTCTTATGCGAAAATCAATACAACCATCAACTACAAACCAAGAATTTATATGAGAGGTCTTATTCCTTCACTTTTCTTAATTTTTCTTTTTAATGACACAAAATTCTCCATATCTCGACCCTTGAATACTTCAGACTATTGCTTCTCTAGCTCTCTTACGGATCCCATCTTTTTACCCATAAACCAAGACGTTCTGTTTCACACTCTAAATCAAAACTCTGAGGGAAATCCTTCCTTAGATCCTTTAACAATAAAAAGTAACAAACTTTAGGACTCCAATCATGTGTAAGTCCTTCCAAATGCTGATAAGTACTATATATTTTTTTATGATACCTAACCTTACTCAACCTTTAAAATATGATCACACATTCGTTTCATAAGTATATCATTTGCACCTTAATATCAGATCTAACATCAACCAATACACGACACGCAAACTACTCACAAAAGGAACTATGCACGAGTCATCACATAAATGAGAGTGAATAGAGTGAAGCGATAAGAATAAAAATGGGCCCAACCTAACAACTCAAGGTTTACAGCGCACATAGTTCAACAAGAACACTTAAACAAATTACATATCCTCAACAACAACACTTTGACAAATTATATGTTCTCAACAACAAACTTTAACAAATTACATGTCATCAACAACAATACTTTAACAAATTTATATCCTCAACAAAGATACTTTAACAAATTGTATATCCTCAACAACAAGCTCAGTATTCATCAATCACCAATTTCACAGAAAGGCATTCACAAAATCAGCAAAACACAATATCAAGTTCACTAATGATAAGTATGTGCAATGCAATGGAATGCAATGTCAAGTATAATGATGCATGTCTGACCTAGTGATACACACCCGCTGTCTCTCAGTCCGGGACCCATGGGCGACATATCTGTCCATGCATCTGTCGCGGCGCACGACACGACCCTCGATAATAGTAATCATCGCGGCGCGCGATACGTCCCTCGAAATATAGTATCCATCGCGGCGCGCGATACGTCCCTCGAAATATAGTATCCATCGCGGCGCGCGATACGTCCCTCGAAATGGTA